>JAKFHT010002017.1:0-20881 GCA_023783455.1 Erythrocebus patas
AACCGGTTTGAGCCTGTTTGTTCCGGTTTGAGTCCTTTTTGAGCCAGTCAAAACAGGTTTGAGCCGGTCTGGTCCAGTTTTAGTCCGGTTTGAGCAGGTCAAAACCGTTTTGAGCTGGTCTGGTCCGGATAAATATGGTCAAAACCGGTTTGAGTCTGTTTGAGCCGGTCAAAACCGGTTTGAGCCGGGCTGGTCGGGTTTGAGTCCAGTTTGAGCCGGTCAAAATTGGTTTGAGCCGGTCTGGCCTGGTTTGATTTGGTCAAAACCCGTTTGAGTCCGGTTTGAGCTGGTCAAAACCGGTTTGAGCCGGTCTGGCCTGGATTGATCCGGTTTGAGCCGGTCCGGTCATATTTTAGTCCGGTTTGAGCCAGTCAAAACCGGTTTCAGCCGGTCTGGTTCGGTTTGAGCCGGTCTGGACCGGTTTGAGCCTGTCAAAACCGATTGAAACCGGTCTGGGCCGGTTTGAGTCCGGTTTCAGCCAGTCAAAACCGGTTTGAGCCGGTCTGGCCTGGTTTGATCTGGTCAAAACCCGTATGAGAGCGGTTTGAGCCGGTGAAAACCGGTTTGAGATGTTCTGGTCCGGTTTGAGCCGGTTTGAGCCGTTCTGGTCTGGTTTGAGCCGGTTTGAGCTGGTCTGTTCCTGTTTGAGCCGGTCTGTTCCTGTTTGAGTCCGGTTTGAGCCGTTCAAAACCGGTTTGAGCCGGTCTAGTCCGGTTTGAGTCCGGTTTGAGCCAGTCAAAATCGATTGGAGAGGGTCTGGCCTGCTTTGATCTGGTCAAAACCCGTATGAGTACGGTTTGAGCCGGTGAAAGCCGGTTTGAGTTGTTCTGGTCAGGTTTGAGGCAGTTTGAGCCGGTCTGGTCTGGCTTGAGCCGGTTTGAGCCGGTCTGTTACTGTTTGAGATGGTCTGTTCCTGTTTGAGTCCAGTTTGAGCCATTCAAAACCGGTGTGAGCCGGTCTAGTCCGGTTTGACTCCGGTTTCAGCCGGTCAAAACCGGTTTGAGCCTGTTTGTTCCGGTTTGAGTCCAGTTTGAGCCGGTCAAAATTGGTTTGAGCCGGTCTGGCCTGGTTTGATTTGGTCAAAACATGTTTGAGTCTGGTTTGAGCTGGTCAAAACCGGTTTGAGCCGGTCTGGCCAGGGTTGATCCGGTTTGAGCCGGTCCAGTCATGTTTTAGTCCGGTTTGAGCCAGTCAAAACCGGTTTCAGCCGGTCTGGTTCGGTTTGAGCCGGTCTTGTCCCTTTTGAGCCTGTCAAAACCGATTGAAACCGGTCTGGGCCGGTTTGAGTCCGGTTTCAGCCAGTCAAAACCGGTTTCAGCCGGTCTGGTTCGGTTTGAGCCGGTCAAAACCGGTTTGAGCCGTGAAACCGGTTTGAGCCGGTGAAAACCGGTTTGAGATGTTCTGGTCCGGTTTGAGCCGGTTTGAGCCGTTCTGGTCTGGTGTGAGCCGGTTTGAGCTGGTCTGTTCCTGCTTGAGCCTGTCTGTTGCTGTTTGAGTCCGGTTTGAGCCGTTCAAAACCGGTTTGAGCCGGTCTAGTCCGGTTTGAGTCCGGTTTGAGCCAGTCAAAATCGATTGGAGAGGGTCTGGCCTGCTTTGATCTGGTCAAAACCCGTATGAGTACGGTTTGAGCCGGTGAAAACCGGTTTGAGATGTTCTGGTCAGGTTTGAGGCAGTTTGAGCCGGTCTGGTCTGGCTTGAGCCGGTTTGAGCCGGTCTGTTACTGTTTGAGCCTGTCTGTTCCTGTTTGAGTCCAGTTTGAGCCATTCAAAACCGGTGTGAGCCGGTCTAGTCCGGTTTGAGTCAGGTTTCAGCCGGTCAAAACCGGTTTGAGCCTGTTTGTTCCGGTTTGAGTCCTTTTTGAGCCAGTCAAAACAGGTTTGAGCCGGTCTGGTCCGGTTTGAGTCCGGTTTGAGCTGGTCAAAACCGGTTTGAGCCGGTCTGGCCTGGTTTGAGTCCGGTTTGAGCAGGTCAAAACCGTTTTGAGCTGATCTGGTCTGGAAAAATACGGTCAAAACCAGTTTGAGTCTGTTTGAGCCGGTCAAAACCGGTTTGAGCCGGGCTGGTCGGGTTTGAGTCCAGTTTGAGCCGGTCAAAATTGGTTTGAGCCGGTCTGGCCTGGTTTGATTTGGTCAAAACCCGTTTGAGTCCGGTTTGAGCTGGTCAAAACCGGTTTGAGCCGGTCTGGCCTGGATTGATCCGGTTTGAGCCGGTCCAGTCATATTTTAGTCCGGTTTGAGCCAGTCAAAACCGGTTTCAGCCGGTCTGGTTCGGTTTGAGCCGGTCTGGTCCGGTTTGAGCCTGTCAAAACCGATTGAAACAGGTCTGGGCGGTTTGAGTCGGTTTCAGCCAGTCAAAACCGGTTTGAGCCTGTCTGGCCTGGTTTGATCTGGTCAAAACCCGTATGAGACGGTTTGAGCCAGTGAAAACCGGTTTGAGGTGTTCTGGTCCGGTTTGAGCCGGTTTGAGCCGTTCTGGTCTGGTGTGAGCCGGTTGAGCTGGTCTGTTCCTGCTTGAGCATGTCTGTTCCTGTTTGAGTCCGGTTTGAGCCGTTCAAAACCGGTTTGAGCTGGTCTAGTCCTGTTTGAGTCCGGTTTGAGCCAGTCAAAATCGATTGCAGAGGGTCTGGCCTGGTTTGATCTGGTCAAAACCCGTATGAGACCGGTTTGAGCCGGTGAAAACCGATTTGAGATGTTCTGGTCCGGTTTGAGCCGGTTTGAGCCGGTCCAGTCATATTTTAGTCCGGTTTGAGCCAGTCAAAACCGGTTTCAGCCGGTCTGGTTCGGTTTGAGCCGGTCTGGACCGGTTTGAGCCTGTGAAAACCGATTGAAACAGGTCTGGGCCGGTTTGAGTCCGGTTTCAGCCAGTCAAAACCGGTTTGAGCCTGTCTGGCCTGGTTTGATCTGGTCAAAACCCGTATGAGACCGGTTTGAGCCAGTGAAAACCGGTTTGAGGTGTTCTGGTCCGGTTTGAGCCGGTTTGAGCCGTTCTGGTCTGGTGTGAGCCGGTTGAGCTGGTCTGTTCCTGCTTGAGCATGTCTGTTCCTGTTTGAGTCCGGTTTGAGCCGTTCAAAACCGGTTTGAGCTGGTCTAGTCCTGTTTGAGTCCGGTTTGAGCCAGTCAAAATCGATTGCAGAGGGTCTGGCCTGGTTTGATCTGGTCAAAACCCGTATGAGACCGGTTTGAGCCGGTGAAAACCGATTTGAGATGTTCTGGTCCGGTTTGAGCCAGTTTGAGCCTGTCTGGTCTGGCTTGAGCCGGTTTGAGCCGGTCTGTTACTGTTTGAGCCTGTCTGTTCCTGTTTGAGTCCAGTTTGAGCCATTCAAAACCGGTGTGAGCCGGTCTAGTCCGGTTTGAGTCCGGTTTCAGCTGGTCAAAACCGGTTTGAGCCTGTTTGTTCCGGTTTGAGTCCTTTTTGAGCCAGTCGAAACAGGTTTGAGCCGGTCTGGTCCGGTTTGAGTCCGGTTTGAGCCGGTCAAAACCGGTTTGAGCCGGTCTGGCCTGGTTTGAGTCCGGTTTGAGCAGGTCCAAACCGTTTTGAGCTGGTCTGGTCCGGATAAATATGGTCATACCCGTTTGAGTCTGTTTGAGCCGGTCAAAACCGGTTTGAGCCGGTCTGGTCGGGTTTGAGTCGTTTGAGCCAGTCAAAACCGGTTTGAGAAGGTCTGGCCTGGTTTGATCTGGTCAAAACCCGTATGAGACGGGTTTGAGCCAGTGAAAACCGGTTTGAGATGTTCTGGTCCGGTTTGAGCCGGTTTGAGACGTTCTGGTCTGGTGTGAGCCGGTTTGAGCTGGTCTGTTCCTGTTTGAGCCGGTCTGTTCCTGTTTGAGTCCGGTTTGAGCCGTTCAAAACCGGTTTGAGCCGGTCTAGTCCGGTTTGAGTCCGGTTTGAGCCAGTCAAAATCGATTGGAGAGGGTCTGGCCTGCTTTGATCTGGTCAAAACCCGTATGAGTACGGTTTGAGCCAGTGAAAGCGGGTTTGAGTTGTTCTGGTCAGGTTTGAGGCAGTTTGAGCCGGTCTGGTCTGGCTTGAGCCGGTTTGAGCCAGTCTGTAACTGTTTGAGCCGGTCTGTTCCTGTTTGAGTCCAGTTTGAGCCATTCAAAACCGGTGTGAGCCGGTCTAGTCCGGTTTGAGTCCGGTTTCAGCCGGTCAAAACCGGTTTGAGCCTGTTTGTTCCGGTTTGAGTCCTTTTTGAGCCAGTCAAAACAGGTTTGAGCCGGTCTGGTCCGGTTTGAGTCCAGTTTGAGCCGGTCAAAACCGGTTTGAGCCGGTCTGGCCTGGATTGAGTCTGGTTTGAGCAGGTCAAAACCGTTTTGAGCTGATCTGGTCTGGAAAAACACGGTCAAAACCAGTTTGAGTCTGTTTGAGCCGGTCAAAACCGGTTTGAGCCGGTCTGGTCGGGTTTGAGTCCAGTTTGAGCCGGTCAAAATTGGTTTGAGCCGGTCTGGCCTGGTTTGATTTGGTCAAAACCCGTTTGAGTCCGGTTTGAGCTGGTCAAAACCGGTTTGAGCCTGTCTGGCCGGGGTTGATCCGGTTTGAGCCGGTCCAGTCATGTTTTAGTCCGGTTTGAGCCAGTCAAAACCGGTTTCAGCCGGTCTGGTTCGGTTTGAGCCAGTCTTGTCCGGTTTGAGCCTGTCAAAACCGATTGAAACCGGTCTGGGCCGGTTTGAGTCGGTTTCAGCCAGTCAAAACCGGTTTGAGCCGGTCTGGCCTGGTTTGATCTGGTCAAAACCCGTATGAGACCGGTTTGAGCCGGTGAAAACCAGTTTGAGATGTTCTGGTCCGGTTTGAGCCGGTTTGAGCCGTTCTGGTCTGGTGTGAGCCGGTTTGAGCTGGTCTGTTCCTGCTTGAGCCTGTCTGTTGCTGTTTGAGTCCGGTTTGAGCCGTTCAAAACCGGTTTGAGCCGGTCTAGTCCGGTTTGAGTCCAGTATGAGCCAGTCAAAATCGATTGGAGAGTGTCTGGCCTGGTTTGATCTGGTCAAAACCCGTATGAGTACGGTTTGAGCCGGTTAAAACCGGTTTGAGATGTTCTGGTCCGGTTTGAGCCAGTTTGAGCCGGTCTGGTCTGGCTTGAGCCGGTTTGAGCCGGTCTGTTACTGTTTGAGCCGGTCTGTTCCTGTTTGAGTCCAGTTTGAGCCATTCAAAACCGGTTTGAGCCGGGCTGGTCGGGTTTGAGTCCAGTTTGAGCCGGTCAAAATCGGTTTGAGACAGTCTGGCCTGGTTTGATTTGGTCAAAACCCGTTTGAGTCCGGTTTGAGTCCGGTTTGAGCTGGTCAAAACCGGTTTGAGCCGGTCTGGCCTGGATTGATCCGGTTTGAGCCGGTCCGGTCATGTTTTAGTCCGGTTTGAGCTAGTCAAAACCGGTTTCAGCCGGTCTGGTTCGGTTTGAGCCGGTCTGGTCCGGTATGAGCCTGTCAAAACCGATTGAAACCGGTCTGGGCCGGTTTGAGTCCGGTTTCAGCCGGTCAAAACCGGTTTGAGCCGGTCTGGCCTGGTTTGATCTGGTCAAAACCCGTATGAGACCGGTTTGAGCCGGTGAAAACCGGTTTGAGATGTTCTGGTCCGGTTTGAGCCGGTTTGAGCCATTCTGGTCTGGTGTGAGACGGTTTGAGCTGGTCTGTTCCTGTTTGAGCCGGTCTGTTCCTGTTTGAGTCCGGTTTGAGCCGTTCAAAACCGGTTTGAGCCGGTCTAGTCCGGTTTGAGTCCGGTTTGAGCCAGTCAAAATCGATTGGAGAGGGTCTGGCCTGCTTTGATCTGGTCAAAACCCGTATGAGTATGGTTTGAGGTGGTGAAAGCCGGTTTGAGATGTTATGGTCAGGTTTGAGGCAGTTTGAGCCGGTCTGGTCTGGCTTGAGCCGGTTTGAGCCGGTCTGTTACTGTTTGAGCCGGTCTGTTCCTGTTTGAGTCCAGTTTGAGCCATTCAAAACCGGTGTGAGCTGGTCTAGTCCGGTTTGAGTCAGGTTTCAGCCGGTCAAAACCGGTTTGAGCCTGTTTGTTCCGGTTTGAGTCGGTTTGAGCGGTCTGTTCCTGTTTGAGCCGGTCGAAACCGGTTTGAGCCGGTCTGGTCCGTTTGAGTCCGTTTTGAGCCGGTCAAAACCGGTTTGAGCCGGTCTGGCCTGGTTTGAGTCCGGTTTGAGCATGTCAAAACAGTTTTGAGCTGATCTGGTCCGGATAAATATGGTCAAAACCGGTTTGAGTCTGTTTGAGCCGGTCAAAACCGGTTTGAGCCGGTCTGGTCGGGTTTGAGTCCAGTTTGAGCCGGTCAAAACCGGTTTGAGCCGGTCTGGCCTGGTTTGATCTGGTCAAAACCCGTATGAGACCGGTTTGAGCCGGTGAAAACCAGTTTGAGATGTTCTGGTCCGGTTTGAGCCGGTTTGAGCCGTTCTGGTCTGGTGTGAGCCGGTTTGAGCTGGTCTGTTCCTGTTTGAGCTGTCTGTTCCTCTTTGAGTCCGGTTTGAGCCGTTCAAAACCGGTTTGAGCCGGTCTAGTCCGGTTTGAGTCCGGTTTGAGCCAGTCAAAATCGATTGGAGAGGGTCTGGCCTGCTTTGATCTGGTCAAAACCCGTATGAGTACGGTTTGAGGCGGTGAAAGCCGGTTTGAGATGTTCTGGTCAGGTTTGAGGCAGTTTGAGCCGGTCTGGTCTGGCTTGAGCCGGTTTGAGCCGGTCTGTTACTGTTTGAGCCGGTCTGTTCCTGTTTGAGTCCAGTTTGAGCCATTCAAAACCGGTGTGAGCCGGTCTAGTCCGGTTTGAGTCCCGTTTCAGCTGGTCAAAACCGGTTTGAGCCTGTTTGTTCCGGTTTGAGTCCTTTTTGAGCCAGTCAAAACAGGTTTGAGCCGGTCTGGTCCGGTTTGAGTCCGGTTTGAGCCGGTCAAAACCGGTTTGAGCCGGTCTGGCCTGGTTTGAGTCCGGTTTGAGCAGGTCCAAACCGTTTTGAGCTGATCTGGTCCGGATAAATATGGTCAAAACCAGTTTGAGTCTGTTTGAGCCGGTCAAAACCGGTTTGAGCCGGTCTGGTCGGCTTTGAGTCCAGTTTGAGCCGGTCAAAATTGGTTTGAGCCGGTCTGGCCTGGTTTGATTTGGTCAAAACCCGTTTGAGTCCGGTTTGAGCTGGTCAAAACCGGTTTGAGCCGTCTGGCCTGGTTTGAGTCCGGTTTGAGCCGGTCCAGTCATGTTTTAGTCCGGTTTGAGCTAGTCAAAACCGGTTTCAGCCGGTCTGGTTCGGTTTGAGCCAGTCTTGTCCGGTTTGAGCTGTCAAAACCGGTTTGAGCCATTCAAAACCGGTGTGAGCCGGTTTGAGTCCGGTTTCAGCCAGTCAAAACCGGTTTGAGCCGGTCTGGCCTGGTTTGATCTGGTCAAAACCCGTTTGAGTCCGGTTTGAGTCCGGTTTGAGCCGGTCAAAACCGGTTTGAGATGTTCTGGTCCGGTTTGAGCCGGTTTGAGCCGTTCTGGTCTGGTGTGAGCCGGTTTGAGCTGGTCTGTTCCTGCTTGAGCCTGTCTGTTGCTGTTTGAGTCCGGTTTGAGCCGTTCAAAACCGGTTTGAGCCGGTCTAGTCCGGTTTGAGTCCGGTTTGAGCCAGTCAAAATCGATTGAGAGGGTCTGGCCTGGTTTGAGTCGGTTTGAGCTGGTCAAAACCGGTTTGAGTCTGGTTTGAGCCGGTGAAAACCGGTTTGAGATGTTCTGGTCCGGTTTGAGCCAGTTTGAGCCGGTCTGGTCTGGCTTGAGCCGGTTTGAGCCGGTCTGTTACTGTTTGAGCCGGTCTGTTCCTGTTTGAGTCCAGTTTGAGCCATTCAAAACCGGTGTGAGCCGGTCTAGTCCGGTTTGAGTCCAGTTTCAGCCGGTCAAAACCGGTTTGAGCCTGTTTGTTCCGGTTTGAGTCCTTTTTGAGCCAGTCAAAACAGGTTTGAGCCGGTCTGGTCCGGTTTGAGTCAGGTTTCAGCCGGTCAAAACCGGTTTGAGCCGGTCTGGCCTGGTTTGAGTCCGGTTTGAGCAGGTCCAAACCGTTTTGAGCTGATCTGGTCCGGATAAATATGGTCAAAACCAGTTTGAGTCTGTTTGAGCCGGTCAAAACCGGTTTGAGCCAGTCTGGCCTGGTTTGAGTCCGGTTTGAGCCGGTCAAAATTGGTTTGAGCCGGTCTGGCCTGGTTTGATTTGGTCAAAACCCGTTTGAGTCCGGTTTGAGCTGGTCAAAACCGGTTTGAGCCGGTCTGGCCTGGATTGATCCGGTTTGAGCCGGTCCAGTCATGTTTTAGTCCGGTTTGAGCCAGTCAAAACCGGTTTCAGCCGGTCTGGTTCGGTTTGAGCCAGTCTTGTCCGGTTTGAGCCTGTCAAAACCGATTGAAACCGGTCTGGGCCGGTTTGAGTCCGGTTTCAGCCAGTCAAAACCGGTTTGAGCCGGTCTGGCCTGGTTTGATCTGGTCAAAACCCGTTTGAGTCCGGTTTGAGCTGGTCAAAACCGGTTTGAGCCGGTCTGGCCTGGTTTGAGTCCGGTTTGAGCGGTCTGTTCCTGTTTGAGTCCGGTTTGAGCCAGTCAAAACCGGTTTGAGCCGGTCTGGTCGGTTTGAGCGGTCTGGTCGGTTTGAGTCCGGTTTGAGCCTGTCAAAACCGATTGAAACCGGTCTGGGCCGGTTTGAGTCCGTTTCAGCCAGTCAAAACCGGTTTGAGCCGGTCTGGCCTGGTTTGATCTGGTCAAAACCCGTATGAGACCGGTTTGAGCCGGTGAAAACCAGTTTGAGATGTTCTGGTCCGGTTTGAGCCGGTTTGAGCCGTTCTGGTCTGGTGTGAGCCGGTTTGAGCTGGTCTGTTCCTGCTTGAGCCTGTCTGTTGCTGTTTGAGTCCGGTTTGAGCCGTTCAAAACCGGTTTGAGCCGGTCTAGTCCGGTTTGAGTCCAGTTTGAGCCAGTCAAAATCGATTGGAGAGTGTCTGGCCTGGTTTGATCTGGTCAAAACCCGTATGAGTACGGTTTGAGCCGGTTAAAACCGGTTTGAGATGTTCTGGTCCGGTTTGAGCCAGTTTGAGCCGGTCTGGTCTGGCTTGAGCCGGTTTGAGCCGGTCTGTTACTGTTTGAGCCGGTCTGTTCCTGTTTGAGTCCAGTTTGAGCCATTCAAAACCGGTTTGAGCCGGGCTGGTCGGGTTTGAGTCCAGTTTGAGCCGGTCAAAATCGGTTTGAGACAGTCTGGCCTGGTTTGATTTGGTCAAAACCCGTTTGAGTCCGGTTTGAGCTGGTCAAAACCGGTTTGAGCCGGTCTGGCCTGGATTGATCCGGTTTGAGCCGGTCCGGTCATGTTTTAGTCCGGTTTGAGCTAGTCAAAACCGGTTTCAGCCGGTCTGGTTCGGTTTGAGCCGGTCTGGTCCGGTTTGAGCCTGTCAAAACCGATTGAAACCGGTCTGGGCCGGTTTGAGTCCGTTTCAGCCGGTCAAAACCGGTTTGAGCCGGTCTGGCCTGGTTTGATCTGGTCAAAACCCGTATGAGACCGGTTTGAGCCGGTGAAAACCGGTTTGAGATGTTCTGGTCCGGTTTGAGCCGGTTTGAGCCATTCTGGTCTGGTGTGAGACGGTTTGAGCTGGTCTGTTCCTGTTTGAGCCGGTCTGTTCCTGTTTGAGTCCGGTTTGAGCCGTTCAAAACCGGTTTGAGCCGGTCTAGTCCGGTTTGAGTCCGGTTTGAGCCAGTCAAAATCGATTGAGAGGGTCTGGCCTGCTTTGATCTGGTCAAAACCCGTATGAGTACGGTTTGAGGCGGTGAAAGCCGGTTTGAGATGTTCTGGTCAGGTTTGAGGCAGTTTGAGCCGGTCTGGTCTGGCTTGAGCCGGTTTGAGCCGGTCTGTTACTGTTTGAGCCGGTCTGTTCCTGTTTGAGTCCAGTTTGAGCCATTCAAAACCGGTGTGAGCCGGTCTAGTCCGGTTTGAGTCAGGTTTCAGCCGGTCAAAACCGGTTTGAGCCTGTTTGTTCCGGTTTGAGTCCTTTTTGAGCCAGTCAAAACAGGTTTGAGCCGGTCTGGTCCGGTTTGAGTCCGTTTTGAGCCGGTCAAAACCGGTTTGAGCCGGTCTGGCCTGGTTTGAGTCCGGTTTGAGCATGTCAAAACAGTTTTGAGCTGATCTGGTCCGGATAAATATGGTCAAAACCGGTTTGAGTCTGTTTGAGCCGGTCAAAACCGGTTTGAGCCGGTCTGGTCGGGTTTGAGTCCAGTTTGAGCCGGTCAAAACCGGTTTGAGCCGGTCTGGCCTGGTTTGATCTGGTCAAAACCCGTATGAGACCGGTTTGAGCCGGTGAAAGCCAGTTTGAGATGTTCTGGTCCGGTTTGAGCCGGTTTGAGCCGTTCTGGTCTGGTGTGAGCCGGTTTGAGCTGGTCTGTTCCTGTTTGAGCTGTCTGTTCCTCTTTGAGTCCGGTTTGAGCCGTTCAAAACCGGTTTGAGCCGGTCTAGTCCGGTTTGAGTCCGGTTTGAGCCAGTCAAAATCGATTGGAGACGGTCTGGCCTGCTTTGATCTGGTCAAAACCCGTATGAGTACGGTTTGAGGCGGTGAAAGCCGGTTTGAGATGTTCTGGTCAGGTTTGAGGCAGTTTGAGCCGGTCTGGTCTGGCTTGAGCCGGTTTGAGCCGGTCTGTTACTGTTTGAGCCGGTCTGTTCCTGTTTGAGTCCAGTTTGAGCCATTCAAAACCGGTGTGAGCCGGTCTAGTCCGGTTTGAGTCAGGTTTCAGCCGGTCAAAACCGGTTTGAGCCTGTTTGTTCCGGTTTGAGTCCTTTTTGAGCCAGTCAAAACAGGTTTGAGCCGGTCTGGTCCGGTTTGAGTCCGTTTTGAGCCGGTCAAAACCGGTTTGAGCCGGTCTGGCCTGGTTTGAGTCCGGTTTGAGCATGTCAAAACAGTTTTGAGCTGATCTGGTCCGGATAAATATGGTCAAAACCGGTTTGAGTCTGTTTGAGCCGGTCAAAACCGGTTTGAGCCGGTCTGGTCGGGTTTGAGTCCAGTTTGAGCCGGTCAAAACCGGTTTGAGCCGGTCTGGCCTGGTTTGATCTGGTCAAAACCCGTATGAGACCGGTTTGAGCCGGTGAAAACCAGTTTGAGATGTTCTGGTCCGGTTTGAGCCGGTTTGAGCCGTTCTGGTCTGGTGTGAGCCGGTTTGAGCTGGTCTGTTCCTGTTTGAGCCTGTCTGTTCCTGTTTGAGTCCGGTTTGAGCTGTCAAAACCGGTTTGAGCCGGTCTAGTCCGTTTGAGTCCGGTTTGAGCCAGTCAAAATCGATTGGAGACGGTCTGGCCTGCTTTGATCTGGTCAAAACCCGTATGAGTACGGTTTGAGGCGGTGAAAGCCGGTTTGAGATGTTCTGGTCAGGTTTGAGGCAGTTTGAGCCGGTCTGGTCTGGCTTGAGCCGGTTTGAGCCGGTCTGTTACTGTTTGAGCCGGTCTGTTCCTGTTTGAGTCCAGTTTGAGCCATTCAAAACCGGTGTGAGCCGGTCTAGTCCGGTTTGAGTCCGGTTTCAGCTGGTCAAAACCGGTTTGAGCCTGTTTGTTCCGGTTTGAGTCCTTTTTGAGCCAGTCAAAACAGGTTTGAGCCGGTCTGGTCCGCTTTGAGTCCGGTTTGAGCCGGTCAAAACCGGTTTGAGCCGGTCTGGCCGTTTGAGTCCGGTTTGAGCAGGTCAAAACCGTTTTGAGCTGATCTGGTCCGGAAAAATACGGTCAAAACCAGTTTGA
Organism: Erythrocebus patas; assembly: GCA_023783455.1. Taxonomy (NCBI): domain Eukaryota; kingdom Metazoa; phylum Chordata; class Mammalia; order Primates; family Cercopithecidae; genus Erythrocebus; species Erythrocebus patas. The sequence goes on from JAKFHT010002017.1 coordinate 11,680, forward strand.
GTCTGTTTGAGCCGGTCAAAACCGGTTTGAGCCAGGCTGGTCGGGTTTGAGTCCAGTTTGAGCCGGTCAAAATTGGTTTGAGCCGGTCTGGCCTGGTTTGATTTGGTCAAAACCCGTTTGAGTCCGGTTTGAGCTGGTCAAAACTGGTTTGAGCCGGTCTGGCCGGGGTTGATCCGGTTTGAGCCGGTCCAGTCATGTTTTAGTCCGGTTTGAGCCAGTCAAAACCGGTTTCAGCCGGTCTAGTTCGGTTTGAGCCAGTCTTGTCCGGTTTGATCCTGTCAAAACCGATTGAAACCGGTCTGGGCCGGTTTGAGTCTGGTTTCAGCCAGTCAAAACCGGTTTGAGCCGGTCTGGCCTGGTTTGATCTGGTCAAAACCCGTATGAGTACGGTTTGAGCCGGTGAAAACCAGTTTGAGATGTTCTGGTCCGGTTTGAGCCGGTTTGAGCCGTTCTGGTCTGGTGTGAGCCGGTTTGAGCTGGTCTGTTCCTGCTTGAGCCTGTCTGTTGCTGTTTGAGTCCGGTTTGAGCCGTTCAAAACCGGTTTGAGCCGGTCTAGTCCGGTTTGAGTCCGGTTTGAGCCAGTCAAAATCGATTGGAGAGGGTCTGGCCTGGTTTGATCTGGTCAAAACCCGTATGAGACCGGTTTGAGCCGGTGAAAACCGATTTGAGATGTTCTGGTCCGGTTTGAGCCAGTTTGAGCCGGTCTGGTCTGGCTTGAGCCGGTTTGAGCTGGTCTGTTACTGTTTGAGCCGGTCTGTTCCTGTTTGAGTCCAGTTTCAGCCATTCAAAACCGGTGTGAACCGGTCTAGTCCGGTTTGAGTCCGGTTTCAGCTGGTCAAAACCGGTTTGAGCCTGTTTGTTCCGGTTTGAGTCCTTTTTGAGCCAGTCGAAACAGGTTTGAGCCGGTCTGGTCCGGTTTGAGTCCGGTTTGAGCCGGTCAAAACCGGTTTGAGCCGGTCTGGCCTGGTTTGAGTCCGGTTTGAGCAGGTCCAAACCGTTTTGAGCTGGTATGGTCCGGATAAATATGGTCAAAACCGGTTTGAGTCGGTTTGAGCCGTCTGTTCCTGTTTGAGCCGGTCAAAACCGGTTTCAGCCGGTCTGGTTCGGTTTGAGCGGTCTAGTCGGTTTGAGCCAGTCAAAACCGGTTTGAGCAGGTCTGGCCTGGTTTGATCTGGTCAAAACCCGTATGAGACCGGTTTGAGCCGGTGAAAACCGGTTTGAGATGTTCTGGTCGGTTTGAGCGGTTTGAGCCGTTCTGGTCTGGTGTGAGCGGTTTGAGCTGGTCTGTTCCTGTTTGAGTCGGTTTGAGCCGTTCAAAACCGGTTTGAGCCGGTCTAGTCCGTTTGAGTCCGGTTTGAGCCAGTCAAAATCGATTGAGAGGGTCTGGCCTGCTTTGATCTGGTCAAAACCCGTATGAGTACGGTTTGAGCCGGTGAAAACCAGTTTGAGATGTTCTGGTCCGGTTTGAGCCAGTTTGAGCCGGTCTGGTCTGGCTTGAGCCGGTTTGAGCCGGTCCGTTCCTGTTTGAGTCCGGTTTGAGCCATTCAAAACCGGTTTGAGCCGGTCTAGTCCGGTTTGAGTCCGGTTTCAGCCGGTCAAAACCGGTTTGAGCCTGTTTGTTCCGGTTTGAGTCCTTTTTGAGCCAGTCAAAACAGGTTTGAGCCGGTCTGGTCCGGTTTGAGTCCGGTTTGAGCCGGTCAAAACCGGTTTGAGCCGGTCTGGCCTGGTTTGAGTCCGGTTTGAGCAGGTCCAAACCGTTTTGAGCTGATCTGGTCCGGAAAAATACGGTCAAAACCAGTTTGAGTCTGTTTGAGCCGGTCAAAACCGGTTTGAGCCGGGCTGGTCGGGTTTGAGTTCAGTTTGAGCCGGTCAAAATTGGTTTGAGCCGGTCTGGCCTGGTTTGATTTGGTCAAAACCCGTTTGAGTCCGGTTTGAGCTGGTCAAAACCGGTTTGAGCCGTTCTGGTCTGGTGTGAGCCGGTTTGAGCCGGTCCAGTCATGTTTTAGTCCGGTTTGAGCTGGTCAAAACCGGTTTCAGCCGGTCTGGTTCGGTTTGAGCCAGTCTGGCCTGGTTTGAGTCCGTTTGAGCCTGTCAAAACCGATTGAAACCGGTCTGGGCCGGTTTGAGTCCAGTTTCAGCCAGTCAAAACCGGTTTGAGCCGGTCTGGCCTGGTTTGATCTGGTCAAAACCCGTATGAGACCGGTTTGAGCCGTGAAACCGGTTTGAGATGTTCTGGTCCGGTTTGAGCCGGTTTGAGCCGTCTGGTCTGGTGTGAGCCGGTTTGAGCTGGTCTGTTCCTGCTTGAGCCTGTCTGTTCCTGTTTGAGTCCGGTTTGAGCCGTTCAAAACCGGTTTGAGCCGGTCTAGTCCGGTTTGAGTCCGGTTTCAGCCAGTCAAAACCGGTTTGAGCCTGTTTGTTCCGGTTTGAGTCCTTTTTGAGCCAGTCAAAACAGGTTTGAGCCAGTCTGGTCCGGTTTGAGTCCGGTTTCAGCCGGTCAAAACCGGTTTGAGCCGGTCTGGCCTGGTTTGAGTCCGGTTTGAGCAGGTCAAAACCGTTTTGAGCTGGTCTGGTCCGGATAAATATGGTCAAAACCGGTTTGAGTCTGTTTGAGCCGGTCAAAACCGGTTTGAGCCGGTCTGGTCGGGTTTGAGTCCAGTTTGAGCCGGTCAAAACCGGTTTGAGCAGGTCTGGCCTGGTTTGATCTGGTCAAAACCCGTATGAGAGCGGTTTGAGCCGTGAAAACCGGTTTGAGATGTTCTGGTCCGGTTTGAGCCAGTTTGAGCCATTCTGGTCTGGTGTGAGACGGTTTGAGCTGGTCTGTTCCTGTTTGAGCTGGTCTGTTCCTGTTTGAGTCCGGTTTGAACCGTTCAAAACCAGTTTGTGTTGGTCTAGTCCGGTTTGAGTCCAGTTTGAGCCAGTCAGAATCGATTGGAGACGGCCTGGCCTGCTTTGATCTGGTCAAAACCCGTATGAGTACGGTTTGAGGCGGTGAAAGCCGGTTTGAGATGTTCTGGTCAGGTTTGAGGCAGTTTGAGCCGGTCTGGTCTGGCTTGAGCCGGTTTGAGCCGGTCTGTTACTGTTTGAGCCGGTCTGTTCCTGTTTGAGTCCAGTTTGAGCCATTCAAAACCGGTGTGAGCCGGTCTAGTCGGTTTGAGTCAGTTTCAGGCAGTCAAAACCGGTTTGAGCCTGTTTGTTCCGGTTTGAGTCCTTTTTGAGCCAGTCAAAACAGGTTTGAGCCGGTCTGGTCCGGTTTGAGTCCGGTTTGAGCTGGTCAAAACCGGTTTGAGCCGGTCTGGCCTGGTTTGATTCCGGTTTGAGCAGGTCAAAACCGTTTTGAGCTGATCTGGTCTGGAAAAATACGGTCAAAACCAGTTTGAGTCTGTTTGAGCCGGTCAAAACCGGTTTGAGCCGGTCTGGTCGGGTTTGAGTCCAGTTTGAGCCGGTCAAAATTGGTTTGAGCCGGTCTGGCCTGGTTTGATTTGGTCAAAACCCGTTTGAGTCGGTTTGAGCTGGTCAAAACCGGTTTGAGCCGGTTTGAGTCTGGTTTGAGCCGGTTTGAGCCGGTCCAGTCATGTTTTAGTCCGGTTTGAGCCAGTCAAAACCGGTTTCAGCCGGTCTGGTTCGGTTTGAGCCGGTCTTGTCCGGTTTGAGCCTGTCAAAACCGATTGAAACCGGTCTGGGCCGGTTTGAGTCCGGTTTCAGCCAGTCAAAACCGGTTTGAGCCGGTCTGGCCTGGTTTGATCTGGTCAAAACCCGTATGAGACCGGTTTGAGGTAGTGAAAACCGGTTTGAGATGTTCTGGTCCGGTTTGAGCCGGTTTGAGCCGGTCTGGTCTGGTGTGAGCCGGTTGAGCTGGTCTGTTCCTGCTTGAGCCTGTCTGTTCCTGTTTGAGTCCGGTTTGAGCCGTTCAAAACCGGTTTGAGCTGGTCTAGTCCGGTTTGAGTCCGGTTTGAGCCAGTCAAAATCGATTGGAGAGGGTCTGGCCTGGTTTGATCTGGTCAAAACCCGTATGAGACCGGTTTGAGCCGGTGAAAACCGATTTGAGATGTTCTGGTCCGGTTTGAGCCAGTTTGAGCCTGTCTGGTCTGGCTTGAGCCGGTTTGAGCCGGTCTGTTACTGTTTGAGCCTGTCTGTTCCTGTTTGAGTCCAGTTTGAGCCATTCAAAACGGTGTGAGCCGGTCTAGTCAGGTTTGAGTCCGGTTTCAGCTGGTCAAAACCGGTTTGAGCCTGTTTGTTCCGATTTGAGTCCTTGAGCCAGTCAAAACAGGTTTGAGCCGGTCTGGTCCGTTTGAGTCCGTTTGAGCCGGTCAAAACCGGTTTGAGCCGGTCTGGCCTGGTTTGAGTCCGGTTTGAGCAGGTCAAAACCGTTTTGAGCCGGTTTGAGCTGGTCTGGTCCGGATAAATATGGTCAAAACCGGTTTGAGTCTGTTTGAGCCGGTCAAAACCGGTTTGAGCCGGTCTGGTCGGGTTTGAGTCCAGTTTGAGCCAGTCAAAACCGGTTTCAGCCGGTCTGGTTCGGTTTGAGCCAGTCTTGTCCGGTTTGAGCCTGTCAAAACCGATTGAAACCGGTCTGGGCCGGTTTGAGTCTGGTTTCAGCCAGTCAAAACCGGTTTGAGCCGGTCTGGCCTGGTTTGATGTGGTCAAAACCCGTATGAGACCGGTTTGAGCCGGTGAAAACCAGTTTGAGATGTTCTGGTCCGGTTTGAGCCGTTCTGGTCTGGTGTGAGCCGGTTTGAGCTGGTCTGTTCCTGCTTGAGCCTGTCTGTTGCTGTTTGAGTCCGGTTTGAGCCGTTCAAAACCGGTTTGAGCCGGTCTAGTCCGGTTTGAGTCCGGTTTGAGCCAGTCAAAATCGATTGGAGAGTGTCTGGCCTGGTTTGATCTGGTCAAAACCCGTATGAGTACGGTTTGAGCCGGTGAAAACCGGTTTGAGATGTTCTGGTCCGGTTTGAGCCAGTTTGAGCCGGTCTGGTCTGGCTTGAGCCGGTTTGAGCTGGTCTGTTACTGTTTGAGCCGGTCTGTTCCTGTTTGAGTCCAGTTTGAGCCATTCAAAACCGGTTTGAGCCGGGCTGGTCGGGTTTGAGTCCAGTTTCAGCCAGTCAAAACCGGTTTGAGCCAGTCTGGCCTGGTTTGATTTGGTCAAAACCCGTTTGAGTCCGGTTTGAGCTGGTCAAAACCGGTTTGAGCCGGTCTGGCCTGGATTGATCCGGTTTGAGCCGGTCCGGTCATGTTTTAGTCCGGTTTGAGCTGGTCAAAACCGGTTTCAGCCGGTCTGGTTCGGTTTGAGCCGGTCTGGTCCGTTTGAGCCTGTCAAAACCGATTGAAACCGGTCTGGGCCGGTTTGAGTCCGGTTTCAGCCGGTCAAAACCGGTTTGAGCCGGTCTGGCCTGGTTTGATCTGGTCAAAACCCGTATGAGACCGGTTTGAGCCGGTGAAAACCGGTTTGAGATGTTCTGGTCCGGTTTGAGCCGGTTTGAGCCATTCTGGTCTGGTGTGAGACGGTTTGAGCTGGTCTGTTCCTGTTTGAGCCGGTCTGTTCCTGTTTGAGTCCGGTTTGAGCCGTTCAAAACCGGTTTGAGCCGGTCTAGTCCGGTTTGAGTCCGGTTTCAGCCAGTCAAAATCGATTGGAGAGGGTCTGGCCTGCTTTGATCTGGTCAAAACCCGTATGAGTACGGTTTGAGGTGGTGAAAGCCGGTTTGAGATGTTATGGTCAGGTTTGAGGCAGTTTGAGCCGGTCTGGTCTGGCTTGAGCCGGTTTGAGCCGGTCTGTTACTGTTTGAGCCGGTCTGTTCCTGTTTGAGTCCAGTTTGAGCCATTCAAAACCGGTGTGAGCCGGTCTAGTCCGGTTTGAGTCCGGTTTCAGCCGGTCAAAACCGGTTTGAGCCTGTTTGTTCCGGTTTGAGTCCTTTTTGAGCCAGTCAAAACAGGTTTGAGCCGGTCTGGTCCGGTTTGAGTCCGTTTGAGCCGGTCAAAACCGGTTTGAGCCGGTCTGGCCTGGTTTGAGTCCGGTTTGAGCAGGTCAAAACCGTTTTGAGCTGGTCTGGTCCGATAAATATGGTCAAAACCGGTTTGAGTCTGTTTGAGCCGGTCAAAACCGGTTTGAGCCGGTCTGGTCGGGTTTGAGTCCAGTTTGAGCCGGTCAAAACCGGTTTGAGCAGGTCTGGCCTGGTTTGATCTGGTCAAAACCCGTATGAGACCGGTTTCAGCCGGTGAAAACCGGTTTGAGATGTTCTGGTCCGGTTTGAGCCGGTTTGAGCCATTCTGGTCTGGTGTGAGCCGGTTTGAGCTGGTCTGTTCCTGTTTGAGCCGGTCTGTTCCTGTTTGAGTCCGGTTTGAGCCGTTTGAGCCGGTCAAAACCGGTTTGAGCTGGTCTGGTCCGGTTTGAGTCCAGTTTGAGCCAGTCAAAATCGATTGAGACGGTCTGGCCTGCTTTGATCTGGTCAAAACCCGTATGAGTACGGTTTGAGCCGGTGAAAGCCGGTTTGAGATGTTCTGGTCAGGTTTGAGGCAGTTTGAGCCGGTCTGGTCTGGCTTGAGCCGGTTTGAGCCGGTCTGTTACTGTTTGAGCCGGTCTGTTCCTGTTTGAGTCCAGTTTGAGCCATTCAAAACCGGTGTGAGCCGGTCTAGTCCGGTTTGAGTCCGGTTTCAGCCGGTCAAAACCGGTTTGAGCCTGTTTGTTCCGGTTTGAGTCCTTTTTGAGCCAGTCAAAACAGGTTTGAGCCGGTCTGGTCCGGTTTGAGTCCGGTTTGAGCCGGTCAAAACCGGTTTGAGCCGGTCTGGCCTGGTTTGAGTCCGGTTTGAGCAGGTCCAAACCGTTTTGAGCTGGTCTGGTCCGGATAAATATGGTCAAAACCGGTTTGAGTCTGTTTGAGCCGGTCAAAACCGGTTTGAGCCGGTCTGGTCGGGTTTGAGTCCAGTTTGAGCCGGTCAAAACCGGTTTGAGCAGGTCTGGCCTGGTTTGATCTGGTCAAAACCCGTATGAGACCGGTTTGAGCCGGTGAAAACCGGTTTGAGATGTTCTGGTCCGTTTGAGCCGGTTTGAGCCATTCTGGTCTGGTGTGAGCCGGTTTGAGCTGGTCTGTTCCTGTTTGAGCCGGTCTGTTCCTGTTTGAGTCGGTTTGAGCCGTTCAAAACCAGTTTGAGTTGGTCTAGTCGGTTTGAGTCCGGTTTGAGCCAGTCAAAATCGATTGGAGAGGGTCTGGCCTGCTTTGATCTGGTCAAAACCCGTATGAGACGGTTTGAGCGGTTTGAGCCGGTGAAAGCCGGTTTGAGATGTTCTGGTCAGGTTTGAGGCAGTTTGAGCCGGTCTGGTCTGGCTTGAGCCGGTTTGAGCCGGTCTGTTACTGTTTGAGCCGGTCTGTTCCTGTTTGAGTCAGTTTGAGCCATTCAAAACCGGTGTGAGCCGGTCTAGTCCGGTTTGAGTCAGGTTTCAGCCGGTCAAAACCGGTTTGAGCCTGTTTGTTCCGGTTTGAGTCCTTTTTGAGCCAGTCAAAACAGGTTTGAGCCGGTCTGGTCCGGTTTGAGTCGGTTTGAGCGGTCAAAACCGGTTTGAGCCGGTCTGGCCTGGTTTGAGTCCGGTTTGAGCAGGTCAAAACCGTTTTGAGCTGATCTGGTCCGGAAAAATACGGTCAAAACCAGTTTGAGTCTGTTTGAGCCGGTCAAAACCGGTTTGAGCTGGTCTGGTCCGGTTTGAGTCCAGTTTGAGCCGGTCAAAATTGGTTTGAGCCGGTCTGGCCTGGTTTGATTTGGTCAAAACCGTTTGAGTCCGGTTTGAGCTGGTCAAAACCGGTTTGAGCCGGTCTGGCCTGGATTGATCCGGTTTGAGCCGGTCCAGTCATGTTTTAGTCCGGTTTGAGCCAGTCAAAACCGGTTTCAGCCGGTCTGGTTCGGTTTGAGCCGGTCTGGCCTGGATTGATCCGGTTTGAGCCGGTGAAAACCGGTTTGAGTCTGGTTTGAGCCGGTGAAAACCGGTTTGAGCCAGTCAAAACAGGTTTGAGCCGGTCAAAACCGGTTTCAGCGGTCAAAACCGGTTTGAGCTGTCTGTTCCTGTTTGAGTCAGTTTGAGCCAGTCAAAACCGGTTTGAGATGTTCTGGTCCGGTTTGAGCCAGTTTGAGCCGGTCTAGTCCGGTTTGAGCCAGTCAAAATCGGTTTGAGCCAGTTTGAGCCGTCAAAACCGGTTTGAGCAGTCTGGCCTGGTTTGAGTCCGGTTTGAGCCATTCAAAACCGGTTTGAGCAGGTCAAAACCGTTTTGAGCTGGTCAAAACCGTTTTGAGCTGGTCTGTTCCTGTTTGAGCGGTCAAAACCGGTTTGAGATGTTCTGGTCCGTTTGAGTCCGTTTGAGCCGGTCTAGTCGGTTTGAGCTGGTCTGGTCCGATAAATATGGTCAAAACCGGTTTGAGCCAGTTTGAGCCGTCAAAACCGGTTTGAGCCGGTTTGAGCGGTGAAAACCGGTTTGAGCTGGTCAAAACCGGTTTGAGCCTGTCAAAACCGATTGAAACCGGTCTGGGCGGTTTGAGTCGGTTTCAGCCAGTCAAAACAGGTTTGAGCCGGTTTGAGCCAGTCAAAACAGGTTTGAGCCGGTTTGAGCCAGTTTGAGCCGTCAAAACCGGTTTGAGCGGTCTGTTCCTGTTTGAGTCCAGTTTGAGCCGGTCTAGTCCGGTTTGAGCCAGTCAAAATCGGTTTGAGCCGTCAAAACCGGTTTGAGCCAGTCAAAACCGGTTTGAGCCATTCAAAACCGGTTTGAGCGGTGAAAACCGGTTTGAGTCTGGTTTGAGCCGGTGAAAACCGGTTTGAGCTGTCAAAACCGGTTTGAGCGGTGAAAACCGGTTTGAGCCAGTCAAAACAGGTTTGAGCCGGTCAAAACCGGTTTCAGCGGTCAAAACCGGTTTGAGCTGTCTGTTCCTGTTTGAGCGGTCAAAACCGGTTTGAGCTGTCTGTTCCTGTTTGAGTCCAGTTTGAGCCGGTCTAGTCCGGTTTGAGCCAGTCAAAATCGGTTTGAGCCAGTTTGAGCCGTCAAAACCGGTTTGAGCCGGTTTGAGCCGTGAAACCGGTTTGAGTCTGGTTTGAGCAGGTCAAAACCGTTTTGAGCCGGTCAAAATCGGTTTGAGCCGTGAAACCGGTTTGAGCCAGTCAAAACAGGTTTGAGCCGGTCAAAACCGGTTTCAGCCGGTCAAAACCGGTTTGAGCTGTCTGTTCCTGTTTGAG
>JAKFHT010002018.1:0-20878 GCA_023783455.1 Erythrocebus patas
CCTTCAAAAGCCTTTCGCTAAGACTGCTCTTGTGGAATTGGAAAAGGGATATTTGGAAGCCCATAGAGGGCTATGGTGAAAAAGGAAATATCTTCCGTTCAAAACTGGAAAGAAGCTTTCTGAGAAACTGCTCTGTGTTCTGTTAATTCATCTCACAGAGTTACACTTTTCCCTTCAAGAAGCCTATCGCTAAGGCTGTTCTTGTGGAATTGTCAAAGGGATATTTTTAAGCCCATAGAGGGCTATGGTGAAAAAGGAAATATCTTCCGTTCAAAACTGGAAAGAAGCTTTCTGAGAAACTGTTCTGTGTTCTGTTAATTCATCTCACAGAGTTACATCTTTCCTTCAAAAGCCTTTCGCTAAGGCTGTTCTTCTGGAATTGGCAAAGGATATTTGGAAGCCCATAGAGGGCTATGGTGAAAAGGAAATATCTTCCGTTCAAAACTAGAAAGAAGCTTTCTGAGAAACTGCTCTGTGTTCTCTTAATTCATGTCACAGAGTTACATCTTTCCTTCAAGAAGCCTTTCGCTAAGGCTGTTTTGTGGAATTAGCAAAGGATATTTGGAAGCCCATAGAGGGCTATGGTGAAAAGGAAATATCTTCCGTTCAAAACTAGAAAGAAGCTTTCTGAGAAACTGCTCTGTGTTCTGTTAATTCATCTCACAGTTACATCTTTCCTTCAAAAGCATTTCGCTAAGGCTGTTCTTGTGGAATTGGCAAAGGATATTTGGACGCCCATAGAGGGCTATGGTGAAAAAGGAAATATCTTCCGTTCAAAACTGTAAAGAAGCTTTCTGAGAAACTGCTCTGTGTTCTGTTAATTCATCTCACAGAGTTACATCATTCCTTCAAAAGCCTTTCGCTAAGGCTGTTCTTGTGGAATAGGCAAAGGATATTTGGAAGCCCATAGGGGCTATGGAAAAAGGAAATATCTTCCGTTCAAAAGTGGAAAGAAGCATTTTGAGAAACTTCTCTGTGTTCTGTTAATTCATGTCACAGAGTTACATCTTTCCTTCAAGAAGCCTTTCGCTAAGGCTGTTCTTGTGGAATTGGCAAAGGGATATTTGGAAGCCCATAGAGGGCTATGATGAAAAAGGAAATATCTTCCGTTCAAAACTGGAAAGAAGCTTTCTGAGAAACAGCTCTGTGTTCTGTTAATTCATGTCACAGAGTTACATCTTTCCCTTCAAGAAGCCTTTCGCTAAGGCTCTTCTTGTGGAATTAGCAAAGGATATTTGGTAGCCCATAGAGGGCTATGGAAAAAGGAAATATCTTCCGTTCAAAACTGGAAAGAAGCTTTCTGAGAAACTGCTCTGTGTTCTGTTAATTCATCTCACAGAGTTACATCTTTCCCTTCAAGAAGCCGTTCGCTAAGGCTGTTCTTGTGGAATTGGCAAAGGGATATTTGGAAGCCCATAGAGGGCTATGGTGAAAAAGGAAATATCTTCCGTTCAAAACTGGAAAGAAGCTTTCTGAGAAACTGCTCTGTGTTCTGTTAATTCATCTCACAGAGTTACATCTTTCAATTCAAGAAGCCTTTCGCTAAGGCTGTTCTTGTGGAATTGACAAAGGATATTTGGAAGCCCATAGAGCTATGGTGAAAAAGGAAATATCTTCCGTTCAAAACTGGAAAGAAGCTTTCTGAGAAACTGCTTTGTGTTCTGTTAATTCATCTCACAGAGTTACATCTTTCCTTCAAGAAGCCTTTCGCTAAGGCTGTTCTTGTGGAATTAGCAAGGGATATTTGGAAGCCCATAGAGAGCTATGGTGAAAAAGGAAATATCTTCCGTTCAAAATGGAAAGAAGCTTTCTGAGAAACTGCTCTGTGTTCTGTTAATTCATCTTACAGAGTTACATCTTTCCTTCAAAAGCCTTTCGCTAAGGCTGTTCTTGTGGAATTAGCAAAGGGATATTTGGAAGCCCATAGAGGGCTATGGTGAAAAAGAAATATCTTCCGTTCAAAACCGGAAAGAAGCTTTCTGAGAAACTGCTCTGTGTTCTGTTAATTCATCTCACAGGTTACATCTTTCCTTCAAGAAGCCTTTCGCTAAGGCTGTTCTTGTGGAATTAGCAAAGTGGTATTTGGAAGCCCATAGAGGGCTATGGTGAAGGAAATATCTTCCGTTCAAAACTGGAAGAAGCTTTTGAGAAACTGCTCTGTGTTCTGTTAATTCATCTCACAGAGTTACATCTTTCCTTCAAGAAGCCTTTCGCTAAGGCTGTTCTTCTGGAATCGGCAAAGGGATATTTGGAAGCCCATAGGGCTATGGTGAAAAAGGAAATATCTTCCGTTCAAAACTGGAAAGAAGCTTTCTGAGAAACTGCTCTGTGTTCTGTTAATTCATCTCACAGAGTTACATCTTTCCTTCAAGAAGCCTTTCGCTAAGGCTGTTCTTGTGGAATTGGCAAAGGGATATTTGGAAGCCCATAGAGGGCTATGGTGAATAAGGAAATATCTTCCGTTCAAAACTGCAAAGAAGCTTTCTGAGAAACTGCTCTGTGTTCTGTTAATTCATCTCACAGAGTTACATCTTTCCCTTCAAGAAGCCTTTCGCTAAGGCTGTTCTTGTGGAACTGGCAAAGGGATATTTGGAAGCCCATAGAGGGCTATGGTGAATAAGGAAATATCTTCCGTTCAAAACTGGAAAGAAGCTTTCTGAGAAACTGCTCTGTGTTCTGTCAATTCATCTCACATAGTTACATCTTTCCCTTCAAGAAGCCTTTCGCTAAGGCTGTTCTTGTGGAAATGGAAAAGCGATATATGGAAGCCCATAGAGGGCTACGGTGAAAAAGGAAATATCTTCCGTTCAAAAGTGGAAAGAAGCTTTCTGAGAAACTGCTCTGTGTTCTGTTAATTCATCTCACAGAGTTACATCTTTCCCTTCAAGAAGCCTTTCGCTAAGGCTGTTGTTGTGGAACTGGCAAAGGGATATTTGGAAGCCCACAGAGGGCTATGGTGAATAAGGAAATATCTTCCGTTCAAAACTGGAAAGAAGCTTTCTGAGAAACTTCTCTGTGTTCTGTTAATTCATCTCACAGAGTTACATCTTTCCCTTCAAGAAGCCTTTCGCTAAGGCTGTTCTTGTGGATCAGGCAAAGGGATATTTGGAAGCCCATAGTGGGCCATGATGAATAAGGAAATATCTTCCGTTCAAAACTGGAAAGAAGCTTTCTGAGAAACTGCTCTGTGTTCTGTTAATTCATTTCACATAGTTACATCTTTCCCTTCAAGAAGCCTTTCGCTAAGGCTGTTCTTGTGGAATTAGCAAAGGGATATTTGGAAGCCCATAGGGCTATGGTGAAAAAGGAAATATCTTCCGTTCAAAACTGGAAAGAAGCTTTCTGAGAAACTGCTCTGTGTTCTGTTAATTCATCTCACAGAGTTACATCTTTCCCTTCAAGAAGCCTTTCGCTAAGGCTGTTATTGTGGAATTGGCAAAGGATATTTGGAAGCCCATAGAGGCTATGGTGAAAAAGGAAATATCTTCCGTTCAAAACTGGAAAGAAGCTTTCTGAGAAACTGCTCTGTGTTCTGTTAATTCATCTCACAGAGTTACATCTTTCCCTTCAAGAAGCCTTTCGCTAAGGCTGTTCTTGTGGAATTAGCAAAGGATATTTGGAAGCCCATAGAGGCTATGGTGAAAAAGGAAATATCTTCGTTCAAAACTGGAAAGAAGCTTTCTGAGAAACTGCTCTGTGTTCTGTTAATTCATCTGACAGAGTTACATCTTTCCTTCAAAAGCCTTTCTCTAAGGCTGTCCTTGTGGAATTGGCAAAGGATATTTGGAGGCCCATAGAGGGCTATGGTGAAAAAGGAAATATCTTGGGTTCAAAACTGGAAAGAAGTTTTTTGAGCAACTGCTCTGTGTTCTGTTAATTCATCTCACAGAGTTACATCTTTCTCTTCAAGAAGCCTTTCGCTAAGGCTGTTCTTGTGGAATTGGCAAAGGGATATTTGGAAGCCCATAGAGGACTATGGTGAAAAAGGAAATATCTTCCGTTCAAAACTGGAAAGAAGCTTTCTGAGAAACTGCTCTGTGTTCTGTTAATTCATCTCACAGAGTTACATCTTTCTCTTCAAGAAGCTTTTCGCTAAGGCTGTTCTTGTGGAATTGGCAAAGGGATATTTAGAAGCCCTTAGAGGGCTATGGTGAAAAAGGAAATATCTTCCCTTCAAAACTGGAAAGAAGCTTTCTGAGAAACTGCTCTGTGTTCTGTTAATTCATCTCACAGAGTTACATCTTTCCCTTCAAGAAGCCTTTCCCTAAGGCTGTTCTTGAGGAATTGGCAAAGAGATATTTGGAAGCCCATAGAGGCTATGGTGAAAAAGGAAATATCTTCCGTTCAAAACTGGAAAGAAGCTTTCTGAGAAACTGCTCTGTGTTCTGTTAATTCATCTCACAGAGTTACATCTTTCCTTCAAAAGCCTTTCGCTAAGGCTGTTCTTGTGGAATTGTCAAAGGGATATTTAGAAGCCCTTAGAGGGCTATGGTGAAAAAATATCTTCCTTCAAAACTGGAAAGAAGCTTTCTGAGAAACTGCTCTGTGTTCTGTTAATTCATCTCACAGAGTTACATCTTTCCCTTCAAGAAGCCTTTCGCTAAGGCTGTTCTTGAGGAATTGGCAAAGAGATATTTGGAAGCCCATAGAGGGCTATGGTGAAAAAGGAAATATCTTCCGTTCAAAACTGGAAAGAAGCTTTCTGAGAAACTGCTCTGTGTTCTGTTAATTCATCTCACAGGTTACATCTTTCCCTTCAAGCCTTTCGCTAAGGCTGTTCTTGTGGAATTGTCAAAGGGATATTTTAAGCCCATAGAGGGCTATGGTGAAAAAATATCTTCCGTTCAAAACTGGAAAAAGCTTTCTGAGAAACTGCTCTGTGTTCTGTTAATTCATCTCACAGAGTTACATCTTTCCCTTCAAGAAGCCTTTCGCTAAGGCTGTTCTTCTGGAATTAGCAAAGGGATATTTGGAAGCCCATAGGGCTATGGTGAAAAGGAAATATCTTCCGTTCAAAACTAGAAAGAAGCTTTCTGAGAAACTGCTCTGTGTTCTGTTAATTCATGTCACAGAGTTACATCTTTCCCTTCAAAAGCCTTTCGCTAAGGCTGTTATTGTGGAATTAGCAAAGGGATATTTGGAAGCCCATAGGGCTATGGTGAAAAAGGAAATATCTTCCGTTCAAAACTGGAAAGAAGCTTTCTGAGAAACTGCTCTGTGTTCTGTTAATTCATCTCACAGAGTTACATCTTTCCCTTCAAGAAGCCTTTCGCTAAGGCTGTTCTTGTGGAATTGGCAAAGGGATATTTGGAAGCCCATAGAGGGCTATGGTGAAAAAGGAAATATCTTCGGTTCAAAACTGGAAAGAAGCTTTCTGAGAAACTGCTCTGTGTTCTGTTAATTCATCTGACAGAGTTACATCTTTCCCTTCAAGAAGCCTTTCTCTAAGGCTGTCCTTGTGGAATTGGCAAAGGGATATTTGGAGGCCCATAGAGGGCTATGGTGAAAAAGGAAATATCTTGGGTTCAAAACTGGAAAGAAGTTTTTTGAGCAACTGCTCTGTGTTCTGTTAATTCATCTCACAGAGTTACATCTTTCTCTTCAAGAAGCCTTTCGCTAAGGCTGTTCTTGTGGAATTGGCAAAGGGATATTTGGAAGCCCATAGAGGACTATGGTGAAAAAGGAAATATCTTCCGTTCAAAACTGGAAAGAAGCTTTCTGAGAAACTGCTCTGTGTTCTGTTAATTCATCTCACAGAGTTACATCTTTCTCTTCAAGAAGCTTTTCGCTAAGGCTGTTCTTGTGGAATTGGCAAAGGGATATTTAGAAGCCCTTAGAGGGCTATGGTGAAAAAGGAAATATCTTCCCTTCAAAACTGGAAAGAAGCTTTCTGAGAAACTGCTCTGTGTTCTGTTAATTCATCTCACAGAGTTACATCTTTCCCTTCAAGAAGCCTTTCCCTAAGGCTGTTCTTGAGGAATTGGCAAAGAGATATTTGGAAGCCCATAGAGGGCTATGGTGAAAAAGGAAATATCTTCCGTTCAAAACTGGAAAGAAGCTTTCTGAGAAACTGCTCTGTGTTCTGTTAATTCATCTCACAGAGTTACACTTTTCCCTTCAAGAAGCCTATCGCTAAGGCTGTTCTTGTGGAATTGTCAAAGGGATATTTTTAAGCCCATAGAGGGCTATGGTGAAAAAGGAAATATCTTCCGTTCAAAACTGGAAAGAAGCTTTCTGAGAAACTGTTCTGTGTTCTGTTAATTCATCTCACAGAGTTACATCTTTCCCTTCAAGAAGCCTTTCGCTAAGGCTGTTCTTCTGGAATTGGCAAAGGGATATTTGGAAGCCCATAGAGGGCTATGGTGAAAAAGGAAATATCTTCCGTTCAAAACTAGAAAGAAGCTTTCTGAGAAACTGCTCTGTGTTCTCTTAATTCATGTCACAGAGTTACATCTTTCCCTTCAAGAAGCCTTTCGCTAAGGCTGTTTTGTGGAATTGGCAAAGGGATATTTGGAAGCCCATAGAGGGCTATGGTGAAAAAGGAAATATCTTCCGTTCAAAACTAGAAAGAAGCTTTCTGAGAAACTGCTCTGTGTTCTGTTAATTCATCTCACAGAGTTACATCTTTCCCTTCAAAAGCATTTCGCTAAGGCTGTTCTTGTGGAATTGGCAAAGGGATATTTGGAAGCCCATAGAGGGCTATGGTGAAAAAGGAAATATCTTCCGTTCAAAACTGTAAAGAAGCTTTCTGAGAATCTACTCTGTGTTCTGTTAATTCATCTCACAGAGTTACATCTTTCCCTTCAAAAGCCTTTCGCTAAGGCTGTTCTTGTGGAAAAGGCAAAGGATATTTGGAAGCCCATAGAGGGCTATGGTGAAAAAGGAAATATCTTCCGTTCAAAAGTGGAAAGAAGCATTTTGAGAAACTGCTCTGTGTTCTGTTAATTCATCTCACAGAGTTACATCTTTCCCTTCAAGAAGCCTTTCGCTAAGGCTGTTCTTGTGGAATTGGCAAAGGGATATTTGGAAGCCCATAGAGGGCTATGGTGAAAAAGGAAATATCTTCCGTTCAAAACTGGAAAGAAGCTTTCTGAGAAACTGCTCTGTGTTCTGTTAATTCATCTCACAGAGTTACATCTTTCCCTTCAAGAAGCCTTTCGCTAAGGCTCTTCTTGTGGAATTGGCAAAGGGATATTTGGTAGCCCATAGAGGGCTATGGAAAAAGGAAATATCTTCCGTTCAAAACTGGAAAGAAGCTTTCTGAGAAACTGCTCTGTGTTCTGTTAATTCATCTCACAGAGTTACATCTTTCCTTCAAGAAGCCTTTCGCTAAGGCTGTTCTTGTGGAATTGGCAAAGGGATATTTGGAAGCCCATAGAGGGCTATGGTGAAAAAGGAAATATCTTCCGTTCAAAACTGGAAAGAAGCTTTCTGAGAAACTGCTCTGTGTTCTGTTAATTCATCTCACAGAGTTACATCTTTCAATTCAAGAAGCCTTTCGCTAAGGCTGTTCTTGTGGAATTGACAAAGTGATATTTGGGAGCCCATAGAGGGCTATGGTGAAAAAGGAAATATCTTCCGTTCAAAACTGGAAAGAAGCTTTTTGAGAAACTGCTCTGTGTTCTGTTAATTCATCTCACAGAGTTGCATCTTTCCCTTCAAGAAGCCTTTCGCTAAGGCTCTTCTTGTGGAATTGGCAAAGGGATATTTGGAAGCCCTTAGAGTGCTATGGTGAAAAAGGAAATATCTTCCGTTCAAAACTGGAAAGAAGCTTTCTGAGAAACTGCTCTGTGTTCTGTTAATTCATCTCACAGAGTTACATCTTTCTCTTCAAGAAGCCTTTCGCTAAGGCTGTTCTTGTGGAATTGGCAAAGGGATATTTGGAAGCCCATAGGGCTATGGTGAAAAGGAAATATCTTCCGTTCAAAACTGGAAAGAAGCTTTCTGAGAAACTGCTCTGTGTTCTGTTAATTCATCTCACAGAGTTACATCTTTCTCTTCAAGAAGCCTTTCGCTAAGGCTGTTCTTGTGGAATTGGCAAAGGGATATTTAGAAGCCCTTAGAGGGCTATGGTGAAAAAGGAAATATCTTCCGTTCAAAACTGGAAAGAAGCTTTCTGAGAAACTGCTCTGTGTTCTGTTAATTCATCTCACAGAGTTACATCTTTCCCTTCAAAAGCCTTTCCCTAAGGCTGTTCTTGTGGAATTGGCAAAGTGATATTTGGAAGCCCATAGAGGGCTATGGTGAAAAAGGAAATATCTTCCGTTCAAAACTGGAAAGAAGCTTTCTGAGAAACTGCTCTGTGTTCTGTTAATTCATCTCACAGAGTTACATCTTTCCCTTCAAGAAGCCTTTCGCTAAGGCTGTTCTTGTGTTATTGGCAAAGGGATATTTTTTTAAGCCCATAGAGGGCTATGGTGAAAAAGGAAATATCTTCCGTTCAAAACTGGAAAGAAGCTTTCTGAGAAACTGCTCTGTGTTCTGTTAATTCATCTCACAGAGTTACATCTTTCCTTCAAAAGCCTTTCGCTAAGGCTGTTCTTCTGGAATTGGCAAAGGGATATTTGGAAGCCCATAGAGGGCTATGGTGAAAAAGGAAATATCTTCCGTTCAAAACTAGAAAGAAGCTTTCTGAGAAACTGCTCTGTGTTCTGTTAATTCATCTCACAGAGTTACATCTTTCCCTTCAAGAAGCCTTTCGCTAAGGCTGTTTTGTGGAATTGGCAAAGGGATATTTGGAAGCCCATAGGGCTATGGTGAAAAAGGAAATATCTTCCGTTCAAAACTGGAAAGAAGCTTTCTGAGAAACTGCTCTGTGTTCTGTTAATTCATCTCACAGAGTTACATCTTTCCCTTCAAAAGCATTTCGCTAAGGCTGTTCTTGTGGAATTGGCAAAGGGATATTTGGAAGCCCATAGAGGGCTATGGTGAAAAAGGAAATATCTTCCGTTCAAAACTGTAAAGAAGCTTTCTGAGAATCTACTCTGTGTTCTGTTAATTCATCTCACAGAGTTACATCATTCCCTTCAAGAAGCCTTTCGCTAAGGCTGTTCTTGTGGAATTGGCAAAGGGATATTTGGAAGCCCATAGAGGGCTATGGAAAAAGGAAATATCTTCCGTTCAAAAGTGGAAAGAAGCATTTTGAGAAACTGCTCTGTGTTCTGTTAATTCATGTCACAGAGTTACATCTTTCCCTTCAAGAAGCCTTTCGCTAAGGCTGTTCTTGTGGAATTGGCAAAGGGATATTTGGAAGCCCATAGAGGGCTATGATGAAAAAGGAAATATCTTCCGTTCAAAACTGGAAAGAAGCTTTCTGAGAAACAGCTCTGTGTTCTGTTAATTCATGTCACAGAGTTACATCTTTCCCTTCAAAAGCCTTTCGCTAAGGCTGTTCTTGTGGAATTGGCAAGGGATATTTGGTAGCCCATAGGGCTATGGAAAAAGGAAATATCTTCCGTTCAAAACTGGAAAGAAGCTTTCTGAGAAACTGCTCTGTGTTCTGTTAATTCATCTCACAGAGTTACATCTTTCCCTTCAAAAGCCTTTCGCTAAGGCTGTTCTTGTGGAATTGGCAAAGGGATATTTGGAAGCCCATAGAGGCTATGGTGAAAAAGGAAATATCTTCCGTTCAAAACTGGAAAGAAGCTTTCTGAGAAACTGCTCTTTGTTCTGTTAATTCATCTCACAGAGTTACATCTTTCAATTCAAGAAGCCTTCGCTAAGGCTGTTCTTGTGAAATTGGCAAAGGGATATTTGGAAGCCCATAGAGGGCTATGGTGAAAAAGGAGGTAAATTCCGTTCAAAACTGGAAAGAAGCTTTTTGAGAAACTGCTCTGTGTTCTGTTAATTCATCTCACAGAGTTGCATCTTTCCCTTCAAGAAGCCTTTCGCTAAGGCTCTTCTTGTGGAATTGGCAAAGGGATATTTGGAAGCCCTTAGAGTGCTATGGTGAAAAAGGCAATATCCTCCGTTCAAAACTGGAAAGAAGCTTTCTGAGAAACTGCTCTGTGTTCTGTTAATTCATCTCACAGAGTTACATCTTTCCCTTCAAGAAGCCTTTCGCTAAGACTGTTCTTGTGAAATTGGCAAAGGGATATTTGGAAGCCCATAGAGGGCTATGGTGAAAAGGGAAATATCTTCCGTTCAAAACTGGAAAGAAGCTTTCTGAGAAACTGCTCTGTGTTCTGTTAATTCATCTCACAGAGTTACATCTTTCCCTTCAAGAAGCCTTTCGCTAAGGCTGTTCTTGTAGAATTGGCAAAGGGATATTTGGAAGCCCATAGAGAGCTATGGTGAAAAAGGAAATATCTTCCGTTCAAAAATGGAAAGAAGCTTTCTGAGAAACTGCTCTGTGTTCTGTTAATTCATCTTACAGAGTTACATCTTTCCTTCAAGAAGCCTTTCGCTAAGGCTGTTCTTGTGGAATTGGCAAAGGGATATTTGGAAGCCCATAGAGGGCTATGGTGAATAAGGAAATATCTTCTGTTCAAAACTGCAAAGAAGCTTTCTGAGAAACTGCTCTGTGTTCTGTTAATTCATCTCACAGAGTTACATCTTTCCCTTCAAGAAGCCTTTCGCTAAGGCTGTTCTTGTGGAACTGGCAAAGGGATATTTGGAAGCCCATAGAGGGCTATGGTGAATAAGGAAATATCTTCCGTTCAAAACTGGAAAGAAGCTTTCTGAGAAACTGCTCTGTGTTCTGTTAATTCATCTCACAGAGTTACATCTTTCCCTTCAAGAAGCCTTTGGCTAAGGCTGTTATTGTGGAATTGGCAAAGGGATATTTGGAAGCCCATAGACGGCTACGGTGAAAAAGGAAATATCTTCCGTTCAAAACTGGAAAGAAGCTTTCTGAGAAACTGCTCTGTGTTCTGTTAATTCATCTCACAGAGTTACATCTTTCCCTTCAAGAAGCCTTTCGCTAAGGCTGTTCTTGTGGAATTGGCAAGGGATATTTGGAAGCCCATAGAGGGCTATGGTGAAAAATATCTTGGTTCAAAACTGGAAAGAAGCTTTCTGAGAAACTGCTCTGTGTTCTGTTAATTCATCTGACAGAGTTACATCTTTCCCTTCAAGAAGCCTTTCGCTAAGGCTGTTCTTGTGGAATTGGCAAAGGGATATTTGGAAGCCCATAGAGGGCTATGGTGAAAAAGGAAATATCTTGGGTTCAAAACTGGAAAGAAGTTTTTTGAGCAACTGCTCTGTGTTCTGTTAATTCATCTCACAGAGTTACATCTTTCTCTTCAAGAAGCCTTTCGCTAAGGCTGTTCTTGTGGAATTGGCAAAGGGATATTTGGAAGCCCATAGAGGACTATGGTGAAAAAGGAAATATCTTGGGTTCAAAACTGGAAAGAAGCTGTCTGAGAAACTGCTCTGTGTTCTGTTAATTCATCTCACAGAGTTACATCTTTCTCTTCAAGAAGCTTTTCGCTAAGGCTGTTCTTGTGGAATTGGCAAAGGGATATTTAGAAGCCCTTAGAGGGCTATGGTGAAAAAGGAAATATCTTCCCTTCAAAACTGGAAAGAAGCTTTCTGAGAAACTGCTCTGTGTTCTGTTAATTCATCTCACAGAGTTACATTTTTCCCTTCAAGAAGCCTTTCGCTAAGGCTGTTCTTGTGGAATTGGCAAAGGGATATTTGGAAGCCCATAGAGGACTATGGTGAAAAAGGAAATATCTTGGGTTCAAAACTGGAAAGAAGCTGTCTGAGAAACTGCTCTGTGTTCTGTTAATTCATCTCACAGAGTTACATCATTCCCTTCAAGAAGCCTTTCGCTAAGGCTGTTCTTGTGGAATTGGCAAAGGGATATTTGGAAGCCCATAGAGGGCTATGGTGAAAAAGGAAATATCTTGGGTTCAAACCTGGAAAGAAGCCTTTTGAGAAACTGCTCTGTGTTCTGTTAATTCATCTCACAGAGTTACATCTTTCCCTTCAAGAAGCCTTTCGCTAAGGCTGTTCTTGTGGAATTGGCAAAGGATATTTGGAAGACCATAGAGGGCTACGGTGAAAAAGGAAACATCTTCCGTTCAAAACTGGAAAGAAGCTTTCTGAGAAACTGCTCTGTGTTCAGTTAATTCATCTCACAGAGTTACATCTTTCCTTCAAGAAGCCTTCGCTAAGGCTGTTCTTGTGGAATTGTCAAAGGATATTTGGTAGCCCATAGAGGGCTATGGAAAAAGGAAATATCTTCCGCTCAAAACTGGAAAGAAGCTTTCTGAGAAACTGCTCTGTGTTCTGTTAATTCATCTCACAGAGTTACATCTTTCCCTTCAAGAAGCCTTTCGCTAAGGCTGTTCTTGTGGAACTGGCAAGGATATTTGGAAGCCCATAGAGTGCTATGGTGAAAAAGGAAATATCTTGGGTTCAAAACTGGAAAGAAGCTTGAGAAACTGCTCTGTGTTCTGTTAATTCATCTCACAGAGTTACATCTTTCCTTCAAGAAGCCTTTCGCTAAGGCTGTTCTTGTGGAATTGGCAAGGATATTTGGAAGCCCATAGAGGGCTATGGTGAAAAAGGAAACATCTTCCGTTCAAAACTGAAAGAAGCTTGAGAAACTGCTCTGTATTCTGTTAATTCATCTCACAGAGTTACATCTTTCCTTCAAAAGCCTTTCGCTCAGGCTGTTCTTGTGGAATTGGCAAAGGATATTTGGAAGCCCATAGAGGGCTATGGAAAAAGGAAATATCTTCCGCTCAAAACTGGAAAGAAGCATTTTGAGAAACTGCTCTGTGTTCTGTTAATTCATCTCACAGAGTTACATCTTTCCTTCAAGAAGCCTTCGCTAAGGCTGTTCTTGTGGAACTGGCAAGGATATTTGGAAGACCATAGAGGGCTATGGTGAATAAGGAAATAACTTCCGTTCAAAACTGTAAAGAAGCTTGAGAAACTGCTCTGTATTCTGTTAATTCATCTCACAGAGTTACATCTTTCCCTTCAAAAGCCTTTCGCTAAGGCTGTTCTTGTGGAATTGGCAAGGATATTTGGAATCCCATAGAGGCTATGGTGAAAAAGGAAATATCTTCCGTTCAAAACTGGAAAGAAGCTTTCTGAGAAACTGCTCTGTGTTCTGTTAATTCATCTCACAGAGTTACATCTTTCCCTTCAAGAAGCCTTTCGCTGAGGCTGTTCTTGAGGAATTGGCAAAGGGATATTTGGAAGCCCATAGGGCTATGGTGAAAAAGGAAATATCTTCCGTTCAAAACTGGAAAGAAGCTTTCTGAGAAACTGCTCTGTGTTCTGTTAATTCATCTCACAGAGTTACATCTTTCCCTTCAAGAAGCCTTTCGCTAAGGCTGTTCTTGTGGAATTGGCAAAGGGATATTTGGAAGCCCATAGAGGGCTATGGTGAAAAAGGAAATATCTTCCGTTCAAAACTGGAAAGAAGCTTTCAGAAACTGCTCTGTGTTCTGTTAATTCATCTCACAGAGTTACATCTTTCCTTCAAAAGCCTTTCGCTAAGGCTGTTCTTGTGGAATTGGCAAAGGGATATTTGGAAGCCCTTAGAGTGCTATGGTGAAAAAGGCAATATCCTCCGTTCAAAACTGGAAAGAAGCTTTCTGAGAAACTGCTCTGTGTTCTGTTAATTCATCTCACAGAGTTACATCTTTCTCTTCAAGAAGCCTTCGCTAAGGCTGTTCTTGTGGAATTGGCAAAGGATATTTGGAAGCCCTTAGAGGGCTATGGTGAAAAAGGAAATATCTTCCCTTCAAAACTGGAAAGAAGCTTTCTGAGAAACTGCTCTGTGTTCTGTTAATTCATCTCACAGAGTTACATCTTTCCCTTCAAGAAGCCTTTCCCTAAGGCTGTTCTTGAGGAATTGGCAAAGAGATATTTGGAAGCCCATAGAGGGCTATGGTGAAAAAGGAAATATCTTCCGTTCAAAACCGGAAAGAAGCTTTCTGAGAAACTGCTCTGTGTTCTGTTAATTCATCTCACAGAGTTACACTTTTCCCTTCAAGAAGCCTATCGCTAAGGCTGTTCTTGTGTTATTGTCAAAGGGATATTTTTAAGCCCATAGAGGGCTATGGTGAAAAAGGAAATATCTTCCGTTCAAAACTGGAAAGAAGCTTTCTGAGAAACTGTTCTGTGTTCTGTTAATTCATCTCACAGAGTTACATCTTTCCCTTCAAGAAGCCTTTCGCTAAGGCTGTTCTTCTGGAATTGGCAAAGGGATATTTGGAAGCCCATAGAGGGCTATGGTGAAAAAGGAAATATCTTCCGTTCAAAACTAGAAAGAAGCTTTCTGAGAAACTGCTCTGTGTTCTCTTAATTCATGTCACAGAGTTACATCTTTCCCTTCAAGAAGCCTTTCGCTAAGGCTGTTTTGTGGAATTGGCAAAGGGATATTTGGAAGCCCATAGAGGGCTATGGTGAAAAAGGAAATATCTTCCGTTCAAAACTAGAAAGAAGCTTTCTGAGAAACTGCTCTGTGTTCTGTTAATTCATCTCACAGAGTTACATCTTTCCCTTCAAAAGCATTTCGCTAAGGCTGTTCTTGTGGAATTGGCAAAGGGATATTTGGACGCCCATAGAGGGCTATGGTGAAAAAGGAAATATCTTCCGTTCAAAACTGTAAAGAAGCTTTCTGAGAATCTACTCTGTGTTCTGTTAATTCATCTCACAGAGTTACATCATTCCCTTCAAAGAGCCTTTCGCTAAGGCTGTTCTTGTGGAATTGGCAAAGGGATATTTGGAAGCCCATAGAGGGCTATGGAAAAAGGAAATATCTTCCGTTCAAAAGTGGAAAGAAGCATTTTGAGAAACTTCTCTGTGTTCTGTTAATTCATCTCACAGAGTTACATCTTTCCCTTCAAGAAGCCTTTCGCTAAGGCTGTTCTTGTGGAATTGGCAAAGGGATATTTGGAAGCCCATAGAGGGCTATGATGAAAAAGGAAATATCTTCCGTTCAAAACTGGAAAGAAGCTTTCTGAGAAACAGCTCTGTGTTCTGTTAATTCATGTCACAGAGTTACATCTTTCCCTTCAAGAAGCCTTTCGCTAAGGCTCTTCTTGTGGAATTGGCAAAGGGATATTTGGTAGCCCATAGAGGGCTATGGAAAAAGGAAATATCTTCCGTTCAAAACTGGAAAGAAGCTTTCTGAGAAACTGCTCTGTGTTCTGTTAATTCATCTCACAGAGTTACATCTTTCCCTTCAAGAAGCCGTTCGCTAAGGCTGTTCTTGTGGAATTGGCAAAGGGATATTTGGAAGCCCATAGAGGGCTATGGTGAAAAAGGAAATATCTTGCGTTCAAAACTGGAAAGAAGCTTTCTGAGAAACTGCTCTTTGTTCTGTTAATTCATCTCACAGAGTTACATCTTTCAATTCAAGAAGCCTTTCGCTAAGGCTGTTCTTGTGGAATTGACAAAGTGATATTTGGGAGCCCATAGAGGGCTATGGTGAAAAAGGAGGTAAATTCCGTTCAAAACTGGAAAGAAGCTTTTTGAGAAACTGCTCTGTGTTCTGTTAATTCATCTCACAGAGTTGCATCTTTCCCTTCAAGAAGCCTTTCGCTAAGGCTCTTCTTGTGGAATTGGCAAAGGGATATTTGGAAGCCCTTAGAGTGCTATGGTGAAAAAGGCAATATCCTCCGTTCAAAACTGGAAAGAAGCTTTCTGAGAAACTGCTCTGTGTTCTGTTAATTCATCTCACAGAGTTACATCTTTCCCTTCAAGAAGCCTTTCGCTAAGACTGTTCTTGTGAAATTGGCAAAGGGATATTTGGAAGCCCATAGAGGGCTATGGTGAAAAAGGAAATATCTTCCGTTCAAAACTGGAAAGAAGCTTTCTGAGAAACTGCTCTGTGTTCTGTTAATTCATCTCACAGAGTTACATCTTTCCCTTCAAGAAGCCTTCGCTAAGGCTGTTCTTGTGGAATTGGCAAAGGATATTTGGAAGCCCATAGAGAGCTATGGTGAAAAAGGAAATATCTTCCGTTCAAAACTGGAAAGAAGCTTTCTGAGAAACTGCTCTGTGTTCTGTTAATTCATCTTACAGAGTTACATCTTTCCCTTCAAGAAGCCTTTCGCTAAGGCTGTTCTTGTGGAATTGGCAAAGGATATTTGGAAGCCCATAGAGGGCTATGGTGAAAAAAGAAATATCTTCCGTTCAAAACTGGAAAGAAGCTTTCTGAGAAACTGCTCTGTGTTCTGTTAATTCATCTCACAGAGTTACATCTTTCCCTTCAAGAAGCCTTTCGCTAAGGCTGTTCTTGTGGAATTGGCAAAGTGATATTTGGAAGCCCATAGAGGGCTATGGTGAAAAGGAAATATCTTCGTTCAAAACTGGAAAGAAGCTTTTGAGAAACTGCTCTGTGTTCTGTTAATTCATCTCACAGAGTTACATCTTTCCCTTCAAGAAGCCTTTCGCTAAGGCTGTTCTTGTGGAATTAGCAAAGGGATATTTGGAAGCCCATAGAGGGCTATGGTGAAAAGGAAATATCTTCCGTTCAAAACTGGAAGAAGCTTTCTGAGAAACTGCTCTGTGTTCTGTTAATTCATCTCACAGAGTTACATCTTTCCCTTCAAGAAGCCTTTCGCTAAGGCTGTTCTTGTGGAATTGGCAAAGGGATATTTGGAAGCCCATAGAGGGCTATGGTGAATAAGGAAATATCTTCCGTTCAAAACTGCAAAGAAGCTTTCTGAGAAACTGCTCTGTGTTCTGTTAATTCATCTCACAGAGTTACATCTTTCCCTTCAAGAAGCCTTTCGCTAAGGCTGTTCTTGTGGAATTGGCAAAGGATATTTGGAAGCCCATAGAGGGCTATGGTGAATAAGGAAATATCTTCCGTTCAAAACTGGAAAGAAGCTTTCTGAGAAACTGCTCTGTGTTCTGTCAATTCATCTCACAGAGTTACATCTTTCCTTCAAGAAGCCTTCGCTAAGGCTGTTCTTGTGGAAATGGAAAAGGGATATTTGGAAGCCCATAGAGGGCTATGGTGAAAAAAATATCTTCCGTTCAAAACTGGAAAGAAGCTTTCTGAGAAACTGCTCTGTGTTCTGTTAATTCATCTCACAGAGTTACCTCTTTCCCTTCAAGAAGCCTTTCGCTAAGGCTGTTCTTGTGGAATTGGCAAAGGGATATTTGGAAGCCCATAGAGGGCTATGGTGAAAAAGGAAATATCTTCCGTTCAAAACTGGAAAGAAGCTTTCTGAGAAACTGCTCTGTGTTCTGTTAATTCATCTCACAGAGTTACATCTTTCCCTTCAAGAAGCCTTTCGCTAAGGCTGTTCTTGTGGAACAGGCAAAGGGATATTTGGAAGCCCATAGAGCATATGGTGAAAAAGGAAATATCTTCCGTTCAAAACTGGAAAGAAGCTTTCTGAGAAACTGCTCTGTGTTCTGTTAATTCATCTCACAGAGTTACATCTTTCCCTTCAAGAAGCCTTTCGCTAAGGCTGTTCTTGTGGAAATGGAAAAGCGATATATGGAAGCCCATAGAGGCTATGGTGAAAAAGAAATATCTTCCGTTCAAAACTGGAAAGAAGCTTTCTGAGAAACTGCTCTGTGTTCTGTTAATTCATCTCACATAGTTACATCTTTCCTTCAAGAAGCCTTTCGCTAAGGCTGTTCTTGTGGAATTGGCAAAGGGATATTTGGAAGCCCATAGAGGCTATGGTGAAAAAGGAAATATCTTCCGTTCAAAACTGGAAAGAAGCTTTCTGAGAAACTGCTCTGTGTTCTGTTAATTCATCTCACAGAGTTACATCTTTCCTTCAAGAAGCCTTCGCTAAGGCTGTTCTTGTGGAATTAGCAAAGGGATATTTGGAAGCCCATAGAGGGCTATGGTGAAAAAGGAAATATCTTCGTTCAAAACTGGAAAGAAGCTTTCTGAGAAACTGCTCTGTGTTCTGTTAATTCATCTCACAGGTTACATCTTTCCTTCAAAAGCCTTTCGCTAAGGCTGTTCTTGTGGAATTGGCAAAGGGATATTTGGAGGCCCATAGAGGGCTATGGTGAAAAAGGAAATATCTTGGGTTCAAAACTGGAAAGAAGCTTTCTGAGAAACTGCTCTGTGTTCTGTTAATTCATCTCACAGAGTTACATCTTTCTCTTCAAGAAGCCTTTCGCTAAGGCTGTTCTTGTGGAATTGGCAAAGGGATATTTGGAAGCCCATAGAGGACTATGGTGAAAAAGGAAATATCTTCCGTTCAAAACTGGAAAGAAGCTTTCTGAGAAACTGCTCTGTGTTCTGTTAATTCATCTCACAGAGTTACATCTTTCTCTTCAAGAAGCTTTTCGCTAAGGCTGTTCTTGTGGAATTGGCAAAGGGATATTTGGAAGCCCTTAGAGGGCTATGGTGAAAAAGGAAATATCTTCCTTCAAAACTGGAAAGAAGCTTTCTGAGAAACTGCTCTGTGTTCTGTTAATTCATCTCACAGAGTTACATCTTTCCCTTCAAGAAGCCTTTCGCTAAGGCTGTTCTTGTGGAATTGGCAAAGGGATATTTGGAAGCCCTTAGAGGGCTATGGTGAAAAAGGAAATATCTTGGGTTCAAAACTGGAAAGAAGCTGTCTGAGAAACTGCTCTGTGTTCTGTTAATTCATCTCACAGAGTTACATCTTTCCCTTCAAGAAGCCTTTCGCTAAGGCTGTTCTTGTGGAATTGGCAAAGGATATTTGGAAGCCCATAGAGGGCTATGGTGAAAAGGAAATATCTTGGGTTCAAAACTGGAAAGAAGCATTTTGAGAAACTGCTCTGTGTTCTGTTAATTCATCTCACAGAGTTACATCTTTCCTTCAAGAAGCCTTTCGCTAAGGCTGTTCTTGTGGAATTGGCAAAGGATATTTGGAAGCCCATAGAGGGCTATGGTGAAAAAGGAAATATCTTCCTTCAAAACTGGAAGAAGCTTGAGAAACTGCTCTGTGTTCTGTTAATTCATCTCACAGAGTTACATCTTTCCCTTCAAGAAGCCTTTCGCTAAGGCTGTTCTTGTGGAATTGGCAAAGGGATATTTGGAAGCCCATAGAGGACTATGGTGAAAAAGGAAATATCTTGGGTTCATAACTGGAAAGAAGCTGTCTGAGAAACTGCTCTGTGTTCTGTTAATTCATCTCACAGAGTTACATCTTTCCCTTCAAGAAGCCTTTCGCTAAGGCTGTTCTTGTGGAATTGGCAAAGGGATATTTGGAAGCCCATAGAGGGCTATGGTGAAAAAGGAAATATCTTCCGTTCAAAACTGGAAAGAAGCATTTTGAGAAACTGCTCTGTGTTCTGTTAATTCATCTCACAGAGTTACATCTTTCCCTTCAAGAAGCCTTTCGCTAAGGCTGTTCTTGTGGAATTAGCAAAGGATATTTGGAAGCCCATAGAGGCTATGGTGAAAAGGAAACATCTTCCGTTCAAAACTGGAAAGAAGCTTTCTGAGAAACTGCTCTGTGTTCTGTTAATTCATCTCACAGAGTTACATCTTTCCCTTCAAGAAGCCTTTCGCTAAGGCTGTTCTTGTGGAATTGTCAAAGGGATATTTGGTAGCCCATAGAGGGCTATGGAAAAAGGAAATATCTTCCGTTCAAAACTGGAAAGAAGCTTTCTGAGAAACTGCTCTGTGTTCTGTTAATTCATCTCACAGAGTTACATCTTTCCCTTCAAGAAGCCTTTCGCTAAGGCTGTTCTTGTGGAATTGGCAAAGGGATATTTGGAAGCCCATAGAGTGCTATGGTGAAAAAGGAAATATCTTGGGTTCAAAACTGGAAAGAAGCATTTTGAGAAACTGCTCTGTGTTCTGTTAATTCATCTCACAGAGTTACATCTTTCCCTTCAAGAAGCCTTTCGCTAAGGCTGTTCTTGTGGAATTGGCAAAGGATATTTGGAAGCCCATAGAGGGCTATGGTGAAAAAGGAAATATCTTCCGCTCAAAACTGGAAAGAAGCTTTCTGAGAAACTGCTCTGTATTCTGTTAATTCATGTCACAGAGTTACATCTTTCCCTTCAAAAGCCTTTCGCTAAGGCTGTTCTTGTGGAATTGGCAAGGATATTTGGAAGCCCATAGAGGGCTATGGAAAAAGGAAATATCTTCCGTTCAAAACTGGAAAGAAGCTTTTTGAGAAACTGCTCTGTGTTCTGTTAATTCATCTCACAGAGTTACATCTTTCCCTTCAAGAAGCCTTTCGCTAAGGCTGTTCTTGTGGAACTGGCAAAGGGATATTTGGAAGCCCATAGAGCTATGGTGAATAAGGAAATATCTTCCGCTCAAAACTGTAAAGAAGCTTTCTGAGAAACTGCTCTGTATTCTGTTAATTCATCTCACAGAGTTACATCTTTCCTTCAAGAAGCCTTCGCTAAGGCTGTTCTTGTGGAATTAGCAAAGGATATTTGGAAGCCCATAGGGCTATGGTGAAAAAGGAAATATCTTCCGCTCAAAACTGGAAAGAAGCTGTCTGAGAAACTGCTCTGTGTTCTGTTAATTCATCTCACAGAGTTACATCTTTCTCTTCAAGAAGCTTTTCGCTAAGGCTGTTCTTGTGGAATTGGCAAGGATATTTGGAAGCCCATAGAGGCTATGGTGAAAAGGAAATATCTTCCGTTCAAAACTAGAAAGAAGCTTTCAGAGAAACTGCTCTGTGTTCTGTTAATTCATCTCACAGAGTTACATCTTTCTCTTCAAGAAGCTTTTCGCTAAGGCTGTTCTTGTGGAACTGGCAAAGGATATTTGGAAGCCCATAGAGGGCTATGGTGAAAAAGGAAATATCTTCCGTTCAAAACTAGAAAGAAGCTTTCTGAGAAACTGCTCTGTGTTCTGTTAATTCATCTCACAGAGTTACATCTTTCTCTTCAAGAAGCCTTCGCTAAGGCTGTTCTTGTGGAACTGGCAAAGGATATTTGGAAGCCCATAGAGGACTATGGTGAAAAAGGAAATATCTTCCGTTCAAAACTAGAAAGA
>JAKFHT010002019.1:0-20864 GCA_023783455.1 Erythrocebus patas
TTTTTCATCATAGCCCTCTATGGGCTTCCAAATATCCTTTGCCAATTCCACAAGAACAGCCTTAGCGAAAGGCTCTTGAAGGGAAAGATGTAACTCTGTGAGATGAATTAACAGAACACAGAGCAGTTTCTCAGAAAGCTTCTTTCCACTTTTGAACGGAAGATACTTCCTTTTTCACCATAGCCCTCAAGGGGCTTCCAAATATCACTTTGCCAATTCCACAAGAACAGACTTACCGAAAGTCTTCTTGTAGGGAAAGATGTAACTCTGTGAGATGAATTAACAGAACACAGAGCAGTTTCTCAGAAAGCTTCTTTCCAGTTTTGAGCGGAAGATATTTCCTATTTCACAATAGCCCTCTATGGGCTTCCAAATATCACTTTGCCAATTCCACAGAACAGCCTTAGCGAGGCTCTTGAAAGGAAGATGTAACTCTGTGAGATGAATTAACAGAACACAGAGCAGTTTCTCAGAATGGTTTTTGCCAGTTTTGAGCAGGAAGATATTTCCTTTTTTCACGTAGCCCTCATGTGGCTCTCAAATATCCCTTTGCCAAGAACAGCCTTAGCGAAAACTTCTTGAAGGAAAGATGTAACTCTGTGAGATGAATTAACAGAACACAGAGCAGTTTCTCAGAAAGCTTCTTTCCGGTTTTGAACGGAAGATACTTCCTTTTTCACCATAGCCCTCTATGGGCTTCCAAATATCCTTTGCCAATTCCACAAGAACAGGCTTAGCGAAAGGCTTCTTGTAGGGAAAGATGTAACTCTGTGAGATGAATTAACAGAACACAGAGGAGTTTCTCAGAAAGCTTCCAGTTTGGAGCGGAAGGTAGTTCCTTTTCACCATAGCCCTCTATGAGCTTCCAAATATCCCTTTGCCAATTCCACAAGAACAGCCTTAGCGAAAGGCTCCTTGAAGGGAAAGATGTAACTCTGTAAGATGAATTCAGAGAACACAGAGCAGTTTCTCAGAAAGCTTCTTTCCAGTTTAGAACGGAAGATATTTCCTTTTCACCATCGCCCTCTATGGGCTTCCAAATATCACTTTGCCAATTCCACAAGAAGAGCCTTAGCGAAAGGCTTTTGAAGGGAAAGATGTAACTCTGTGAGATGAATTCAGAGAACACAGAGCAGTTTCTCAGAAAGCTTCTTTCCAGTTTTGTACGGAAGATATTTCCTTTTTCACCATAGCCCTCTATGGGCTTCCAAATATCCCTTTGCCAATTCCACAAGAACAGCCTTAGCGAAAGGCTTCTTGAAGGAAAGATGTAACTCTGTGAGATGAATTAAGAGAACAGAGAGCAGTTTCTCAGCTTCTTTCCAGTTTTGAGCGGAAGATATCTCCTTTTTCACCATAGCCCCTATGCGCTTCCAAATATCCCTTTGCCAATTCCACAAGAACAGCCTTAGCGAAAGGCTTCTTGAAGGGAAAGATGTAACTCTGCGAGATGAATTAACAGAACAAAGAACAGTTTCTCAGAAAGTTTCTTTCCAGTTTTGAACGGAAGAGATTTCCTTTTTCACCGAGCCCTCTAGGGTATTCAATTATCCTTTGCTAATTCCACAAGAACAGCCTTAGCAAAAAGGCTTCTTGAAGGAAAGATGTAACTCTGTGAGATGAATTAACAGAACACAGAGCAGTTTCTCAGAAAGTTTCTTTCCAATTTTGAAAGGAAGATATTTCCTTTTCACCATAGCCAATAGGGTTCCAAATATCCCTTTGCCAATTCCACAAGAACAGCCTTAGCGAACGGCTTCTTGATGGGAAAGATGTAACTCTGTGAGATGAATTAACAGAACACAGAACAGTTTCTCAGAAAGTTTCTTTCCAGTTTTGAACGGAAGAGATTTCCTTTTTCACCGAGCCTCTAGGGTATTCAATTATCCTTTGCTAATTCCACAAGAACAGCCTTAGCAAAAAGGCTTCTTGAAGGAAAGATGTAACTCTGTGAGATGAATTAACAGAACACAGAGCAGTTTCTCAGAAAGTTTCTTTCCAATTTTGAAAGGAAGATATTTCCTTTTCACCATAGCCAATAGGGTTCCAAATATCCCTTTGCCAATTCCACAAGAACAGCCTTAGCGAACGGCTTCTTGATGGGAAAGATGTAACTCTGTGAGATGAATTAACAGAACACAGAGAAGTTTCCCAGAAAGCTTCTTTCCAGTTTAGAGCGGAAGATATTTAATTTTTGACCATAGCCCTCTGGGCTTCCAAATATCCCTTTGCCAATTCCACAGGAACAGCCTTAGCGAAAGGCTTCTTGAAGGAAAGATGTAACTCTGTGAGATGAATTAACAGAACACAGAGCAGTTTCTCTGAAAGCTTCTTTCCAGTTTTGAACGGAAGATATTTCCTTTTCACCATAGCCCTCTATGGGCTTCCAAATATCCCTTTGCCAATTCACAAGAACAGCCTGAGCGAAAGGCTGTTGAAGGGAAAGGTGTAACTCTGTGAGATGAATTCAGAGAACACAGAGCAGTTTCTCAGAAAGCTTCTTTCCAGTTCTGAGCGGAAGATATTTCCTTTTCACCATAGCCTCTATCGGCTTCCAAAATATGGCGTTGTCAATTCCACAAGAACAGCCTTAGCGAAAGGCTTCTTGAAGGAAAGATGTAACTCTGTGAGATGAATTAACTGAACACAGAGCAGTTTCTCAGAAAGCTTCTTTCCAGTTTTGAACGGAAGATATTTCCTTTTTCACCATAGCCCTCTATGAGCTTCCAAATATCCCTTTGCCAATTCCACAAGAACAGCCTTAGCGAAAGGCTTCTTGAAGGGAAAGATGTAACTCCGTGAGATGAATTAACAGAACACAGAGCAGTTTCTCAGAAAGCTTCTTTCCAGTTTTGAACGGAAGACATTTCCTTTTTCACCATAGCCCTCTAGGGTATTCCAATTATCCGTTTGCCAATTCCCCAAGAACAGGCTTAGCAAAAGGCTTCTTGAAGGGAAAGATGTAACTCTGTGAGATGAATTAACAGAACACAGAGCAGTTTCTCAGAAAGCTTCTTTCCAGTTTTGAAAGGAAGATATTTCCTTTTTCACCATAGCCCTCTATGGGCTTCCAAATATCCCTTTGCCAATTCCAGAAGAACAGCCTTAGCGAAAGGCTTCTTGAAGGGAAAGATGTAACTCTGTGAGATGAATTAACAGAACACAGAGCAGTTTCTCAGAAAGCTTCTTTCCAGTTTTGAACGGAAGATATTTCCTTTTGACCATAGCCCTCTATGGGCTTCCAAATATCCTTTGTCAATTCCACAAGAACAGCCTTAGCGAAGGCTTCTTGAAGGGAAAGATGTAACTCTGTGAGATGAATTAACAGAACACAGAGCAGTTTCTCAGAAAGCTTCTTTCCAGTTTTGAGCGGAAGATATTTCCTTTTTCACCATAGCCCTCTATGGGCTTCCAAATATCACTTTGCCAATTCCACAAGAAGCGGCCTTGCGAAAGGCTTCTTGAAGGAAAGATGTAACTCTGTGAGATGAATTAACAGAACACAGAGCAGTCTCTCAAAAAGGCTTCTTTCCAGTTTTGAGCGGAAGCTATTTCCTTTTAACCATAGCCTCTAAGGGCTTCCAAATATCCTTTGCCAATTCCACAAGAACAGCCTTAGCGAAAGGCTTCTTGAAGGAAAATGTAACTCTGTGAGATGAATTAACAGAACACAGAGCAGTTTCTCAGAAAGCTTCTTTCCAGTTTTGAAAGGAAGATATTTCCTATTTCACAATAGCCCTCTATGGGCTTCCAAATATCCTTTGCCAATTCCACAAGAACAGCCTTAGCGAAAGGCTTCTTGAGGGAAGATGTAACTCTGTGAGATGAATTAACAGAACACAGAGCAGTTTCTCAAGCTTCTTTCGGTTTTGAGCGGAAGATATTTCCTTTTCACCATAGCCCTCTATTGGCTTCCAAATATCCTTTGCCAATTCCACAAGAACAGCCTTAGGAAAGGCTTCTTGAAGGAAAGATGTAACTCTGTGAGATGAATTAACAGAACACAGAGCAGTTTCTCAGAAAGCTTCTTTCCACTTTTGAACGAAAGATACTTCCTTTTTCACCATAGCCCTCTATGGGCTTCCAAATATCACTTTGCCAATTCCACAAGAACAGACTTAGCGAAAGTCTTCTTGAAGGGAAAGATGTAACTCTGTGAGATGAATTAACAGAACACAGAGCAGTTTCTTAGAAAGCTTCTTTCCAGTTTTTAACGGAAGATATTTCCTTTTTCACCATGGCCCTGTATGAGATCCAAATATCCCTTTGCGAATTCCACAAGAAAAGCCTTAGCGAAAGGCTTCTTGAAGGGAAAGATGTAACTCTGTGAGATGAATTAACAGAACACAGAGCAGTCTCTCAAAAAGCTTCTTTCCAGGTTTGAACGGAAGATATTTCCTTTTTAACCATAGCCCTCTAAGGGCTTCCAAATATCCTTTGCTAATTCCACAAGAACAGCCTTAGCGAAGGCTTCTTGAAGGAAAATGTAACCCTGTGAGATGAATTAACAGAACACAGAGCAGTTTCTCAGAAAGCTTCTTTCCAGTTTTGAAAGGAATATATTTCCTATTTCACAATAGCCCTCTAAGGGCTTCCAAATATCCCTTTGCCAATTCCACAAGAACAGCCTTAGCGAAAGGCTTCTTGAACGGAAAGATGTAACTCTGTGAGATGAATTAACAGAACACAGAGCAGTTTCTCAGAATGGTTTTGCCAGTTTTGAACGGAAGATATTTCCTTTTTCACCGTGAGCTCTATGGGCTTCCAAATATCCCTTTGCCAAATCCACAAGAACAGCCTTAGCGAAGGCTTCTTGAAGGAAAGATGTAACTCTGTGAGATGAATTAACAGAACACAGAGCAGTTTCTCAGAAAGCTTCTTTCCAGTTTTGAAGCGGAAGATATTTCAACCATAGACCTCTATGGGCTTCCAAATATCACTTTGCCAATTCCACAAGAACAGCCTTAGCGAAAGGCTTCCTGAAGGAAAGATGTAACTCTGTGAGATGAATTAACAGAACACAGAGCACTTTCTCAAAAGCTTCTTTCCAGTTTTGAACGAAAGATATTTCCTTTTAACCATAGCCACCTATGGGCTTCCAAATATCCCTTTGCCAATTCCACAAGAACAGGCTTAATGCGAAGGCTTCTTGAAGGAAAGACGTAACTCTGTGAGATGAATTAACAGAACTCAGAGCAGTTTATCAAAAGCTTCTTTCCAGTTTTGAACGGAAGATATTTCCTTTTCACCATAGCCCTCTATGGGCTTCCAAATATCACTTTGCCAATTCCACAAGAACAACATTAGCGAAGGCTTCTTGAAGGAAAGATGTAACTCTGTGAGATGAATTAACAGAACACAGAGCAGTTTCTCCAGCTTCTTTCCAGTTTTCAACGGAAGCTATTTCCTTTTAACCATAGCCCTCTAAGGGCTTCCAAATATCCCTTTGCCAATTCCACAAGAACAGCCTTAGCGAAGGCTGGAAGGAAAATGTAACTCTGTGAGATGAATTAACAGAACACAGAGCAGTTTCTCAGAAAGCTTCTTTCCAGTTTTGAAAGGAAGATATTTCTATTTCACAATAGCCCTCTATGGGCTTCCAATATCCCTTTGCCAATTCCACAAGAACAGCCTTAGCGAAAGGCTTCTTGAGGGAGATGTAACTCTGTGAGATGAATTAACAGAACACAGAGCAGTTTCTCAGAAAGCGTCTTTCCAGTTTTGAACGGAAGATATTTCCTTTTTCACCATAGCCCTCTATGAGCTTCCAAATATCCCTTTGCCAATTCTACAAGAACAGCCTTATCGAAAGGCTTCTTGAAGGGAAAGATGTAACACTGTGAGATGAATTAACAGAACACAGAGCAGTTTCTCAGAAAGCTTCTTTCCAGTTTTGAACGGAAGATGTTTCCTTTTTCACCATAGTCCTCTATGGGCTTCCAAATATCCCTTTGCCAATTCCACAAGAACAGCCTTAGCGAAAGGCTTCTTGAAGGGAAAATGTAACTCTGTTAGATGAATTAACAGAACACAGAGCAGTTTCTCAGAAAGCTTCTTTCCAGTTTTGAAAGGAAGATATTTCCTATTCCACCATAGCCCTCTCTGGGCTTCCAAATATCCCTTTGCCAATTCCACCAGAACAGCCTTAGCGAAAGGCTTCTTGAAGGGAAAATGTAACTCTGTGAGATGAATTAACAGAACACAGAGCAGTTTCTCAGAAAGCTTCTTTCCAGTTTTGAACGGAAGATATTTCCTATTTCACAGTAGCCCTCTATGGGCTTCCAAATATCCCTTTGCCAATTCCACAAGAACAGCCTTAGCGAAAGGCTTCTTGAAGGGAAAGATGTAACTCTGTGAGATGAATTAACAGAACACAGAGCAGGTTGTCAGAAAGCTTCTTTCCAGTTTTGAACGGAAGATATTTCCTTTTTACCGTAGCCCTCTATGTGCTTCCAAATATCCCTTTGCCAATTCTACAAGAACAGCCTTAGCGAAAGGCTTCTTGAAGGGAAAGATGTAACTCTGTGAGATGAATTAACAGAACACAGGGCAGTTTCTCATAAAGCTTCTTTCCAGTTTTGAACGGAAGATACTTCCTTTTTCACCATAGCCCTCTATGGGCTTCCAAATATCACTTTGCCAATTCCACAAGAATAGCCTTAGCGAAAGTCTTCTTGAAGGGAAAATGTAACTCTGTGAGATGAATTAACAGAACACAGAGCAGTTTCTCAGAAAGCTTCTTTCCAGTTTTGAAAGGAAGATATTTCCTATTTCACATTAGCCCTCTATGGGCTTCCAAATATCCCTTTGCCAATTCCACAAGAACAGCCTTAGCGAAAGTCTTCTTGAAGGGAAAGATGTAACTCTGTGAGATGAATTAACAGAACACAGAGCAGTTTCTCAGAAAGCTTCTTTCCAGTTTTGAACGGAAGATATTTCCTTTTTACCGTAGCCCTCTAAGGGGTTCCAAATATCCCTTTGCCAATTCTACAAGAACAGCCTTAGGGAAAGGCTTCTTGAAGGGAAAGATGTAACTCTGTGAGATGAATTAACAGAACACAGGGCAGTTTCTCAGAAAGCTTCTTTCCAGTTTGGAACGGAAGATATTTCCTTTTTCACCATAGCCCTCTATGGGCTTCCAAATATCACTTTGCCAATTCCACAAGAACAGCCTTAGCGAAAGGCTTCTTGAAGGGAAAGATGTAACTCTGTGAGATGAATTAACAGAACACAGAGCAGTTTCTCAGAAAGCTTCTTTCCAGTTTTGAAAGGAAGATAGTTCCTTTTTCACCAAAGCCCTCTATGAGCCTCCAAATATCCCTTTGCCAGTTCCACAAGAACAGCCTTAACGAAAGGCTTTTTGAAGGGAAAGATGTAACTCTGTGAGATGAATTAACAGAACACAGAGCAGTTTCTCAGAAAGCTTCTTTCCAGTTTTGAACGGAAGGTACTTCCTTTTTCACCATAGCCCTATATGGGCTTGCAAATATCCCTTTGCCAATTCCACAAGAAGAGGCTTAGCGAAAGGCTTCTTGAAGGGAAAGATGTAACTCTGTGAGATGAATTAACAGAACACAGAGCAGTTTCTCAAAAAGCTTCTTTCCTGTTTTGAACGGAAGATACTTCCTTTTTCACCATAGCCCTCTATGGGCTTCCAAATATCACTTTGCCAATTCCACAAGAATAGCATTAGCGAAAGGCTTCTTGAAGGAAAAGATGTAACTCTGTGAGATGAATTAACAGAACACAGAGCAGTTTCTCAGAAAGCTTCTTTCCAGTTTTAAACGGAAGATATTTCCTTTTTCACCATAGCCCTCTATGGGCTTCCAAATATCCCTTTGCCAATTCACAAGAACAGCCTTAGCGAAAGGCTTGAAGGAAAGATGTAAATCTGTGAGATGAATTAACAGAACACAGAGCAGTTTCTCAGAAAGCTTCTTTCCAGTTTTGAAAGGAAGATATTTCCTATTCCACCATAGCCCTCTTTGGGCTTCCAAATATCCCTTTGCCAATTCCACCAGAACAGACTTAGCGAAAGGCTTCTTGAAGGGAAAGATGTAACTCTGTGAGATGAATTAACAGAACACAGAGCAGTTTCTCAGAAAGCTTCTTTCCAGTTTTGAACGGAAGATAATTCCTTTTTCACCATAGCCCTCTATGGGCTTCCAAATATCCCTGTGCCAATTCCACAAGAACAGCCTTCACGAAAGGCTTCTTGAAAGGAAAGATTTAGCTCTGTGAGATGAATTAACAGAACACAGAGTAGTTTCTCAGAAAGCTTCTTTCTAGTTTTGAACGGAAGATACTTCCTTTTTCAACATAGCCCTCTATGGGCTTCCAAATGTCACTTTGCCAATTCCACAAGAACAGCCTTAGCGAAAGGCTTCTTGAAGGGAAAGATGTAACTCTGTGAATTGAATTAACAGAACACAGAGAAGTTTCTCAGAAAGCTTCTTTCTAGTTTTGAACGGAAGATATTTCCTTTTTCACAATAGCCCTCTATGGGCTTCCAAATATCCCTTTGCCAATTCTACAAGAACAGCCTTAGCGAAAGGCTTCTTGAAGGGAAAATGTAACTCTGTGAGATGAATTAACAGAACACAAAGCAGGTTCTCAGAAAGCTTCTTTCCAGTTTTGAAAAAAAGATATTTCCTATTTCACAATAGCCCTCTATGGGCTTCCAAATATCCCTTTGCCAATTCTACAAGAACAGCCTTAGCGAAAGGCTTCTTGAAGGGAAAGATGTAACTCTGTGAGATGAATTAACAGAACACAGGGCAGTTTCTCAGAAAGCTTCTTTCCAGTTTTGAAAGGAAGATATTTCCTTTTCACCATAGCCTTCTATGGGCTTCCAAATATCGCTTTGCCAATTCCACAAGAACAGCCTTAGCGAATGAAAGCTGTGAAGGGAAAGATGTAACTCTGTGAGATGAATTAACAGAACACAGAGCAGTTTCTCAGAAAGCTTCTTTCCAGTTTTGAAAGGAAGATAGTTCCTTTTTCACCAAAGCCCTCTATGAGCCTCCAAATATCCCTTTGCCAATTCCACAAGAACAGACTTAGCGAAAGGCTTCTTGAAGGGAAAGATGTAACTCTGTGAGTTGAATTAACAGAACACAGAGCAGTTTCTCAGAAAGCTTCTTTCCAGTTTTGAACGGATGATATTACCTTTCTCACCATAGCCCTCTATGTGCTTCCAAATATCACTTTGCCAATTCCACAAGAACAGCCTTAGCGAAAGGCTTCTTGAAGGGAAAGATGTAACTCTGTGAGATGAAATAACAGAACACAGAGCAGTTTCTCAGAAAGCTTCTTTCCAGTTTTGAACGTAAGATACTTCCTTTTTCACCATAGCCCTCTATGGGCTTGCAAATATCCCTTTGCCAATTCCACAAGAACAGCCTTAGTGAAAGGCTTCTTGAAGGGAAAGATGTACCTCTGTGAGATGAATTAACAGAACACAGAGCAGTTTCTCAGAAAGCTTCTTTCCAGTTTTGAACGGATGATATTTCCTTTCTCAACATAGCCCTCTATGGGCTTCCAAATATCACTTTTGCCAATTCCACAAGAACAGCCTTAGTGAAAGGCTTCTTGAAGGGAAAGATGTAACTCTGTGAGATGAATTAACAGAACACAGAGCAGTTTCTCAGAAAGCTTCTTTCCGGTTTTGAAGGGAAGATACTTCCTTTTTCACCATAGCCCTCTATGGGCTTGCAAATATCCATTTGCCAATTCCACAAGAACAGGCTTAGCGAAAGGCTTCTTGAAGGGAAAGATGTAACAGTGTGAGATGAATTAACAGAACACAGAGCAGTTTCTCAGAAAGCTTCTTTCCAGTTTTGAACGGAAGATATTTCCTTTTTCACCATAGCCCTCTATGGGCTTCCAAATATCACTTTGCCAATTCCACAAGAACAGCATTAGCGAAAGGCTTCTTGAAGGGAAAGATGTAACTCTGTGAGATGAATTAACAGAACACAGAGCAGTTTCTAAAGCTTCTTTCCAGTTTTGAAGCGGAAGATATTTCCTTTTCACCATAGCCCTCTATGGGCTTCCAAATATCCCTTTTCCAATTCCACAAGAACAGCCTTAGCGAAAGGCTTCTTGAAGGAAAGTTGTAACTCTGTGAGATGAATTAACAGAACACAGAGCAGTTTCTCAAGCTTCTTTCCGGTTTTGAGCGGAAGATACTTCCTTTTCACCATAGCCCTCTATGGGCTTCCAAATATCCCTTTGCCAATTCCACAAGAACAGGCTTAGCGAAAGGCTTCTTGAAGGAAAGGCGTAACTCTGTGAGATGAATTAACAGAACACAGAGCAGTTTCTCAAAAAGCTTCCTTCCAGTTTTGAACGGAAGATATTTCCTTTTTCACCATAGCCCTCTATGGGCTTCCAAATATCACTTTGCCAATTCCACAAGAACAGCATTAGCGAAAGGCTTCTTGAAGGAAAAGATGTAACTCTGTGACATGAATTAACACAACACAGAGCAGTTTCTCAGAAAGCTTCTTTCAAGTTTTGAACGGAAGATATTTCCTTTTTCACCATAGCCCTCTATGAGCTTCCAAATATCCCTTTGCCAATTCCACAAGAACAGCCTTAGCGAAAGGCTTCTTGAAGAGAAAATGTAACTCTGTGAGATGAATTAACAAAACACAGAGCAGTTTCTCAAAAAGCTTC
This sequence comes from Erythrocebus patas, assembly GCA_023783455.1. Lineage (NCBI taxonomy): Eukaryota > Metazoa > Chordata > Mammalia > Primates > Cercopithecidae > Erythrocebus > Erythrocebus patas. The sequence continues at coordinate 10,681 of JAKFHT010002019.1, forward strand.
TTTCCAGTTTTGAAAGGAAGATACTTCCTATTTCACCATAGCCCTCTATGGGCTTCCAAATATCACTTTGCCAATTCCACAAGAACAGCCTTAGCGAAAGACTTCTTGAAGGGAAAGATGTAACTCTGTGAGATGAATTAACGGACACAGAGCAGTTTCTCAGAAAGCTTCTTTCCAGTTTTGAACGGAAGATATTTCCTTTTTCACCATAGCCCTGTATGGGCTTCGAAATATCCCTTTGCCAATACCACAAGAACAGCCTAAGCAAAAGGCTTCTTGAAGGGAAAGTTGTAACTCTGTGAGATGAATTAACAGAACACAGAGCAGTTTCTCAGAAAGCTTCTTTCCGGTTTTGAACGGAAGATACTTCCTTTTTCACCATAGCCCTCTATGGGCTTATAAATATCCCTTTGCCAATTCCACAAGAACAGGCTTAGCGAAAGTCTTCTTGAAGGAAAAGATGTAACTCTGTGAGATGAATTAACGGAACACAGAGCAGTTTCTCAGAAAGCTTCTTTCAAGCTTTGAACGGAAGGTATTTACTTTTTAACCATAGCCCTCTATGAGCTTCCAAATATCCCTTTGCCAATTCTACAAGAACAGCCTTAGCGAAAGGCTTCTTGAAGGGAAAGATGTAACTCTCTGAGATGAATTAACAGAACACAGAGCACTTTCTCAGAAAGGTTGTTTCCAGTTTTGAACGGAAGATATTTCCTTTTTCACTAGAGCCCTCTATGGGCTTCCAAATATCCCTTTGCCAATTCCACAAGAACAGCCTTAGCGAAAGGGTTCTTGAAGGGAAAATGTAACTCTGTGAGATGAATTAACAGAACACAGAGCAGTTTCTCACAAAGCTTCTTTCCAGTTTTGAAAGGAAGGTATTTTTTATTCCAAAATAGCCCTCTATGGGCTTCCAAATATCCCTTTGCCAATTCCACAAGAATAGCCTTAGCGAAAGGCTTCTTGAAGGGAAAGATGTAACTCTGTGAGATGAATTAACAGAACACAGAGCAGTTTCTCAGATAGCTTCTTTCCAGTTTTGAACGGAAGATATTTCCTTTTTCACCATAGCCCTCTATGGGCTTCCAAATATCCCTTTTCCAATTCCACAAGAACAGGCTTAGCGAAAGGCTTCTTGAAGGGAAAGATGTAACTCTGTGAGATGAATTAAGAGAACACAGAGCAGTTTCTCAGAAAGCTTCTTTCCAGTTTTGAACGGAAGATATTTCCTTCTTCACCATAGCCCTCTATGGGCTTCCAAATATCCTTGCCAATTCCACAATAACAGCCTTAGAAAAGGCTTTAAAGGAAGATGTAACTCTGTGAGATGAATTAACAGAACACAGAGCAGTTTCTCTAAGCTTCTTTCCAGTTTTGAAGCGGAAGATATTTCCTTTTCACCATAGCCTCTATGGGCTTCCAAATATCCTTTTCCAATTCCACAAGAACAGGCTTAGCGAAAGGCTTCTTGAAGGGAAAGATGTAACTCTGTGAGATGAATTAAGAGAACACAGAGCAGTTTCTCAGAAAGCTTCTTTCCAGTTTTGAGCGGAAGATATTTCCTTCTTCACCATAGCCCTCTATGGGCTTCCAAATATCCTTTGCCAATTCCACAATAACAGCCTTAGAAAAGGCTTCTTAAAGGAAGATGTAACTCTGTGAGATGAATTAACAGAACACAGAGCAGTTTCTCTAAGCTTCTTTCCAGTTTTGAGCGGAAGATTTTTCCTTTTCACCATAGCCATCTATTGGCTTCCAAATATCCTTTGCCAATTCCACAAGAACAGCCTTAGCGAAAGGCTTCTTGAAGGAAAGATGTAACTCTTTGAGATGAATTAAGAGAACACAGAGCAGTTTCTCAGAAAGCTTCTTTCCAGTTCTGAACGGAAGATATTTCCTTTTCACCATAGCCTCTATGGGCTTCCAAATATCCTTTTCCAATTCCACAAGAACAGGCTTAGCGAAAGGCTTCTTGAAGGGAAAGATGTAACTCTGTGAGATGAATTAAGAGAACACAGAGCAGTTTCTCAGAAAGCTTCTTTCCAGTTTTGAACGGAAGATATTTCCTTCTTCACCATAGCCCTCTATGGGCTTCCAAATATCCTTTGCCAATTCCACAATAACAGCCTTAGAAAAGGCTTCTTAAAGGAAGATGTAACTCTGTGAGATGAATTAACAGAACACAGAGCAGTTTCTCACAAAGCTTCTTTCCAGTTTTGAACGGAAGATTTTTCCTTTTTCACCATAGCCATCTATTGGCTTCCAAATATCCCTTTGCCAATTCCACAAGAACAGCCTTAGCGAAAGGCTTCTTGAAGGGAAAGATGTAACTCTTTGAGATGAATTAAGAGAACACAGAGCAGTTTCTCAGAAAGCTTCTTTCCAGTTCTGAACGGAAGATATTTCCTTTTTCACCATCACCCTCTATGGGCTTCCAAATATCCCTTTTCCAATTCCACAAGAACAGCCTTAGCGAAAGGCTTCTTGAAGGGAAAGATGTAACTCTGTGGATGAATTAACAGAACACAGAGCAGGTTCTCAGAAAGCTTCTTTCCAGTTTTGAACGGAAGATATTTCCTTTTTCACCATAGCCCTCTATGGGCTTCCAAATATCCCTTTGCCAATTTCACAAGAACACCCTTTGGGACAGGCTTCTTAAAGGGAAAGATGTAACTCTTTGAGATGAATTAACAGAACACAGAGGAGTTTCTCAGAAAGCTTCCTTCCAGTTTTGAACGGAAGATATTTCCTTTTTCACCATAGCCCTCTATGGGCTTCCAAATATCACTTTCCCAATTCCACCAGAACAGCCTAAGCGAAAGGCTTCTTGAAGGGAAAGATGTAACTCTCTGAGATGAATTAACAAAACACAGAAAAGTTTCTCAGAAAGCTTCTTTCCATTTTTGAACGGAAGTGATTTCCTCTTTCACCATAGACCTCTCTGGGCTTCCAAATATCACTTTGCCAATTCCACAAGAACAGCCTTAGCGAAAGGCTTCCTGAAGGGAAAGATGTAACTCTGTGAGATGAATTAACAGAACACAGAGCAGTTTCTCAGAATGCTTCTTTCCAGTTTTGAACGGAAGATAATTCCTTTTTCAACATAGCCCTCTATGAGCTTCCAAATATCCCTTTGCCAATTCCACAAGAACAGCCTTAGCAAAAGGCTTGTTGAAGGGAAAGATGTAACTCTGTGAGATGAAATAACAGAACACAGAGCAGTTTCTCAGAAAGCTTCTTTCCAGTTTTGAACGGAAGATATTTCCTTTTTCACCATAGCCCTCTATGGGCTTCCAAATATCACTTTGCCAATTCCACAAGAACAGCCTTAGCGAAAGGCTTCTTGAAGGGAAAGATGTAACTCTGTGAGATGAATTAACGGAACACAGAGCAGTTTCTCAAGCTTCTTTCCATTTTGAACGGAAGATACTTCCTTTTCACCATAGCCCTCTAAGGGCTTCCAAATATCACTTTGCCAATTCCACAAGAACAGGCTTAGCGAAAGACTTCTTGAAGGGAAAGATGTAACTCTGTGAGATGAATTAACAGAACACAGAGCAGTTTCTCAAAAAGCTTCCTTCCAGTTTTGAACGGAAGATATTTCCTTTTTCACCATAGCCCTCTATGGGCTTCCAAATATCACTTTGCCAATTCCACAAGAACAGCATTAGCGAAAGGCTGTGAAGGAAAGATGTAACTCTGTGACATGAATTAACACAACACAGAGCAGTTTCTCAGAAAGCTTCTTTCAAGTTTTGAACGGAAGATATTTCCTTTTTCACCATAGCCCTCTATGAGCTTCCAAATATCCCTTTGCCAATTCCACAAGAACAGCCTTAGCGAAAGGCTTCTTGAAGAGAAAATGTAACTCTGTGAGATGAATTAACAAAACACAGAGCAGTTTCTCAAAAAGCTTCTTTCCAGTTTTGAAAGGAAGATACTTCCTATTTCACCATAGCCCTCTATGGGCTTCCAAATATCACTTTGCCAATTCCACAAGAACAGCCTTAGCGAAAGACTTCTTGAAGGAAAGATGTAACTCTGTGAGATGAATTAACGGACACAGAGCAGTTTCTCCAAAGCTTCTTTCCAGTTTTGAACGGAAGATATTTCCTTTTTCACCATAGCCCTGTATGGGCTTCGAAATATCCCTTTGCCAATACCACAAGAACAGCCTAAGCAAAAGGCTTCTTGAAGGGAAAGTTGTAACTCTGTGAGATGAATTAACAGAACACAGAGCAGTTTCTCAAGCTTCTTTCCGGTTTTGAGCGGAAGATACTTCCTTTTTCACCATAGCCCTCTATGGGCTTCCAAATATCCCTTTGCCAATTCCACAAGAACAGGCTTAGCGAAAGTCTTCTTGAAGGAAAAGATGTAACTCTGTGAGATGAATTAACGGAACACAGAGCAGTTTCTCAGAAAGCTTCTTTCAAGCTTTGAACGGAAGGTATTTACTTTTTAACCATAGCCCTCTATGAGCTTCCAAATATCCCTTTGCCAATTCTACAAGAACAGCCTTAGCGAAAGGCTTCTTGAAGGGAAAGATGTAACTCTCTGAGATGAATTAACAGAACACAGAGCACTTTCTCAGAAAGGTTGTTTCCAGTTTTGAACGGAAGATATTTCCTTTTTCACTAGAGCCCTCTATGGGCTTCCAAATATCCCTTTGCCAATTCCACAAGAACAGCCTTAGCGAAAGGGTTCTTGAAGGGAAAATGTAACTCTGTGAGATGAATTAACAGAACACAGAGCAGTTTCTCACAAAGCTTCTTTCCAGTTTTGAAAGGAAGGTATTTTTTATTCCAAAATAGCCCTCTATGGGCTTCCAAATATCCCTTTGCCAATTCCACAAGAATAGCCTTAGCGAAAGGCTTCTTGAAGGGAAAGATGTAACTCTGTGAGATGAATTAACAGAACACAGAGCAGTTTCTCAGATAGCTTCTTTCCAGTTTTGAACGGAAGATATTTCCTTTTTCACCATAGCCTCTATGGGCTTCCAAATATCCTTTTCCAATTCCACAAGAACAGGCTTAGCGAAGGCTTCTTGAAGGAAAGATGTAACTCTGTGAGATGAATTAAGAGAACACAGAGCAGTTTCTCAGAAAGCTTCTTTCCAGTTTTGAACGGAAGATATTTCCTTCTTCACCATAGCCCTCTATGGGCTTCCAAATATCCCTTTGCCAATTCCACAATAACAGCCTTAGAAAAAGGCTTCTTAAAGGGAAGATGTAACTCTGTGAGATGAATTAACAGAACACAGAGCAGTTTCTCCTAAAGCTTCTTTCCAGTTTTGAGCGGAAGATTTTTCCTTTTCACCATAGCCATCTATTGGCTTCCAAATATCCTTTGCCAATTCCACAAGAACAGCCTTAGCGAAAGGCTTCTTGAAGGGAAAGATGTAACTCTTTGAGATGAATTAAGAGAACACAGAGCAGTTTCTCAGAAAGCTTCTTTCCAGTTCTGAGCGGAAGATATTTCCTTTTCACCATCACCCTCTATGGGCTTCCAAATATCCTTTTCCAATTCCACAAGAACAGCCTTAGCGAAAGGCTTCTTGAAGGGAAAGATGTAACTCTGTGGATGAATTAACAGAACACAGAGCAGGTTCTCAGAAAGCTTCTTTCCAGTTTTGAACGGAAGATATTTCCTTTTTCACCATAGCCCTCTATGGGCTTCCAAATATCCCTTTGCCAATTTCACAAGAACACCCTTTGGGACAGGCTTCTTAAAGGGAAAGATGTAACTCTTTGAGATGAATTAACAGAACACAGAGGAGTTTCTCAGAAAGCTTCCTTCCAGTTTTGAACGGAAGATATTTCCTTTTTCACCATAGCCCTCTATGGGCTTCCAAATATCACTTTCCCAATTCCACCAGAACAGCCTAAGCGAAAGGCTTCTTGAAGGGAAAGATGTAACTCTCTGAGATGAATTAACAGAACAAAGAACAGTTTCTCAGAAAGCTTCTTTCCATTTTTGAACGGAAGTGATTTCCTCTTTCACCATAGACCTCTCTGGGCTTCCAAATATCACTTTGCCAATTCCACAAGAACAGCCTTAGCGAAAGGCTTCCTGAAGGGAAAGATGTAACTCTGTGAGATGAATTAACAGAACACAGAGCAGTTTCTCAGAATGCTTCTTTCCAGTTTTGAACGGAAGTTAATTCCTTTTTCAACATAGCCCTCTATGAGCTTCCAAATATCCCTTTGCCAATTCCACAAGAACAGCCTTAGCAAAAGGCTTGTTGAAGGGAAAGATGTAACTCTGTGAGATGAAATAACAGAACACAGAGCAGTTTCTCAAGCTTCTTTCCAGTTTTGAGCGGAAGATATTTCCTTTTTCACCATAGCCCTCTATGGGCTTCCAAATATCACTTTGCCAATTCCACAAGAACAGCCTTAGCGAAAGGCTTCTTGAAGGGAAAGATGTAACTCTGTGAGATGAATTAACGGAACACAGAGCAGTTTCTCAGAAAGCTTCTTTCCATTTTTGAACGGAAGATACTTCCTTTTTCACCATAGCCCTCTAAGGGCTTCCAAATATCACTTTGCCAATTCCACAAGAACAGGCTTAGCGAAAGACTTCTTGAAGGGAAAGATGTAACTCTGTGAGATGAATTAACAGAACACAGAGTAGTTTCTCAGAATGGTTCTTGCCAGTTTTGAACGCAAGATATTTCCTTTTTCACCGTAGCCTTCTATGGGCTTCCAAATATCCCTTTGCCAATTCCACAAAAACAGCCTTAGCGAAAGGCTTCTTGAAGGGAAAGATGTAAATCTGTGAGATGAATTAACGGACACAGAGCAGTTTCTCAGAAAGCTTCTTTCCAGTTTTGAACGGAAGATATTTCCTTTTTCACCATAGCCCTGTATGGGCTTCGAAATATCCCTTTGCCAATACCACAAGAACAGCCTAAGCGAAAGGCTTCTTGAAGGGAAAGTTGTAACTCTGTGAGATGAATTAACAGAACACAGAGCAGTTTCTCAGAAAGCTTCTTTCAAGCTTTGAACGGAAGGTATTTACTTTTTAACCATAGCCCTCTATGAGCTTCCAAATATCCCTTTGCCAATTCTACAAGAACAGCCTTAGCGAAAGGCTTCTTGAAGGGAAAGATGTAACTCTCTGAGATGAATTAACAGAACACAGAGCAGTTTGTCAGAAAGCTTCTTTCCAGTTTTGAACGGAAGATATTTCCTTTTTCACTATAGCCCTCTATGGGCTTCCAAATATCCCTTTGCCAATTCCACAAGAACAGCCTTAGCGAAAGGCTTCTTGAAGGGAAAATGTAACTCTGTGAGATGAATTAACAGAACACAGAGCAGTTTCTCAGAAAGCTTCTTTCCAGTTTTGAAAGGAAGATATTTCCTATTTCACAATAGCCCTCTATGGGCTTCCAAATATCCCTTTGCCAATTCCACAAGAACAGCCTTAGCGAAAGGCTTCTTGAGGGGAAAGATGTAACTCTGTGAGATGAATTAACAGAACACAGAGCAGTTTCTCAGAAAGCTTCTTTCCGGTTTTGAACGGAAGATATTTCCTTTTTCACCATAGCCCTCTATTGGCTTCCAAATATCCCTTTGCCAATTCCACAAGAACAGCCTTAGGGAAAGGCTTCTTGAAGGGAAAGATGTAACTCTGTGAGATGAATTAACAGAACACAGAGCAGTTTCTCAGAAAGCTTCTTTCCACTTTTGAACGAAAGATACTTCCTTTTTCACCATAGCCCTCTATGGGCTTCCAAATATCACTTTGCCAATTCCACAAGAACAGACTTAGCGAAAGTCTTCTTGAAGGGAAAGATGTAACTCTGTGAGATGAATTAACAGAACACAGAGCAGTTTCTCAAGCTTCTTTCCAGTTTTAACGGAAGATATTTCCTTTTCACCATGGCCCTGTATGGGCTTCCAAATATCCTTTGCCAATTCCACAAGAAAAGCCTTAGCGAAAGGCTTCTTGAAGGAAAGATGTAACTCTGTGAGATGAATTAACAGAACACAGAGCAGTTTCTCAAAGCTTCTTTCCAGGTTTGAGCGGAAGATATTTCCTTTTAACCATAGCCTCTAAGGGCTTCCAAATATCCCTTTGCCAATTCCACAAGAACAGCCTTAGCGAAAGGCTTCTTGAAGGAAAGATGTAACTCTGTGAGATGAATTAACAGAACACAGAGCAGTTTCTCAAGCTTCTTTCCAGTTTTGAAAGGAATATATTTCCTTTTCACAATAGCCCTCTAAGGGCTTCCAAATATCCTTTGCCAATTCCACAAGAACAGCCTTAGCGAAAGGCTTCTTGAAGGGAAAGATGTAACTCTGTGAGATGAATTAACAGAACACAGAGCAGTTTCTCAGAATGGTTTTGCCAGTTTTGAACGGAAGATATTTCCTTTTCACCATAGCCCTCTATGGGCTTCCAAATATCCCTTTGCCAAATCCACAAGAACAGCCTTAGCGAAGGCTTCTTGAAGGGAAAGATGTAACTCTATGAGATGAATTAACAGAACACAGAGCAGTTTCTCAGAAAGCTTCTTTCCAGTTTTGAGCGGAAGATATTTCCTTTTCACCATAGCCCTCTATGGGCTTCCAAATATCACTTTGCCAATTCCACAAGAACAGCCTTAGCGAAAGGCTTCCTGAAGGAAAGATGTAACTCTGTGAGATGAATTAACAGAACACAGAGCACTTTCTCAAAGCTTCTTTCCAGTTTTGAGCGAAGATATTTCCTTTTTAACCATAGCCCTCTATGGGCTTCCAAATATCCTTTGCCAATTCCACAAGAACAGCCTTAGCGAAAGGCTTCTTGAAGGAAAGATGTAACTCTGTGAGATGAATTAACAGAACTCAGAGCAGTTTATCAAAAGCTTCTTTCCAGTTTTGAGCGGAAGATATTTCCTTTTCACCATAGCCCTCTATGGGCTTCCAAATATCACTTTGCCAATTCCACAAGAACAACATTAGCGAAAGGCTTCTTGAAGGAAAGATGTAACTCTGTGAGATGAATTAACAGAACACAGAGCAGTTTCTCAAGCTTCTTTCCAGTTTTCAACGGAAGCTATTTCCTTTTAACCATAGCCCTCTATGGGCTTCCAAATATCCTTTGCCAATTCCACAAGAACAGCCTTAGCGAAAGGCTTCTTGAAGGAAAGATGTAACTCTGTGAGATGAATTAACAGAACACAGAGCAGTTTCTCAGAAAGCTTCTTTCCAGTTTTGAGCGAAGATATTTCCTATTTCACAATAGCCCTCTATGGGCTTCCAAATATCCCTTGCCAATTCCACAAGAACAGCCTTAGCGAAGGCTTCTTGAGGGGAAAGATGTAACTCTGTGAGATGAATTAACAGAACACAGAGCAGTTTCTCAGAAGCTTCTTTCCAGTTTTGAACGGAAGATATTTCCTTTTCACCATAGCCCTCTATGAGCTTCCAAATATCCTTTGCCAATTCCACAAGAACAGCCTTATCGAAAGGCTTCTTGAAGGAAAGATGTAACACTGTGAGATGAATTAACAGAACACAGAGCAGTTTCTCAGAAAGCTTCTTTCCAGTTTTGAACGGAAGATATTTCCTTTTCACCATAGTCCTCTATGGGCTTCCAAATATCCTTTGCCAATTCCACAAGAACAGCCTTAGCGAAAGGCTTCTTGAAGGAAAGATGTAACTCTGTGAGATGAATTAACAGAACACAGAGCAGTTTCTCAGAAAGCTTCTTTCCAGTTTTGAAAGGAAGATATTTCCTATTCACCATAGCCCTCTCTGGGCTTCCAAATATCCTTGCCAATTCCACAAGAACAGCCTTAGCGAAAGGCTTCTTGAAGGAAAGATGTAACTCTGTGAGATGAATTAACAGAACACAGAGCAGTTTCTCAGAAAGCTTCTTTCCAGTTTTGAACGGAAGATATTTCCTTTTTCACCGTAGCCCTCTATGGGCTTCCAAATATCCCTTTGCCAATTCCACAAGAACAGCCTTAGCGAAGGCTTCTTGAAGGAAAGATGTAACTCTGTGAGATGAATTAACAGAACACAGAGCAGTTTCTCAGAAAGCTTCTTTCCAGTTTTGAACGGAAGATATTTCCTTTTAACCATAGCCCTCTATGAGCTTCCAAATATCCTTTGCCAATTCCACAAGAAAAGCCTTAGCGAAAGGCTTCTTGAAGGAAAATGTAACTCTGTTAGATGAATTAACAGAACACAGAG
>JAKFHT010002020.1:0-20830 GCA_023783455.1 Erythrocebus patas
GAAACCGGACTAGACCGGCTCAAACCGGACTCAAACCTGTTTTGACCAGCTCAAACCGACTCAAACCGCACCAGACCGGCTCAAACCGTTTTGACCGGCTCAAACCGGTTTTGAGCGGCTCAAACCGTACTCAAATCGGCCCAGACCAGTGCCAACAGGTTTTGACAGGCTCAAACGGGACCAGCCCGGCTCAAACCGAACCAGACCGGCTGAAACCGGTTTTCACCGGCTCAAACCGTACTAAAACCGGACCAGACCGTCTCAAACCCGTTTTGACCGGCTCAAACCAGACCAGACCGGCTCAAACAGGATAAAACCGGACCAGAAAGGCTCAAACCGGTTTTGAGTGCATAAACCGGGCCAGAGAGGCTCAAACTGGTTCAAACCGGACCAGGCCGACTGAAACCTGTTTTGACCAGCTCAAACCGGACTCAAACCTGTTTTGACCAGCTCAAACCGGATTCTAACCGGACCAGACCGTCTCAAACCGGTTTTGACAGGCTCAAACCAGACTGAAACCGGACTCGACCGGCTCAACCCCGTTTTGACCGGCTCCATCGCGACCAGACCGGCTCAAACCGGATCAAACCAGACCAGAATGGCTCAAACCAGTGTCAAACGGGTTTTGACCAGATCAAACCAGGCCAGACCACCTCAAACCGGTTTTGACCGGCTCAAATCGGACTCAAACCAGACCAGACCTGCTGAAACCTGTTTTGACTGGCTCAAACTGGACTCAAACCGCAGCAGACCGGCTCAAACCGTTTTTGACCGGCTGAAAACGGACTCGAACTGGACTAGACCGGCTCAAATCGGTTTTGAACCGCTCAAACCGGACTGAAACAGTAACAGACCGGTTAAAACCGGCTCACGCCAGACCAGACCGGCTCAAACCGGCTCAAACCGCACCAGAACATCTCAAACCGGTTTTCACCAGCTCTAACCGGACTCATACGGGTTTTGACCGGATCAAACCAGGCCACACCAGCTCAAACCCGTTGTGACCGGCACAAACCGGACTCAAACCGGCCCAGACCGCTTCAAACCGGTTTTGACAGGCTCAAACCGGACCAGACCGGCTCCAACCGAACCAGACCGGATCAAGCCGGTTTTGAACGCCTCAAACCGCATTAAAACGGGACCAGACCGTCTCAAACCCGATTTGACTGGTTCAAACCAGACCAGACCGGCTCAGACCGGATCAAACCGGACCAGACCGGCTCAAACCGGTTTTGACCGGCTAAAACCGGGCCAGAGAGGCTCAAATTTGTTCAAACCGGTCCAGGCCGGCTGAAACCTGTTTTGACCAGCTCAAACCAGACTCAAACCTGTTTTGACCAGCTCAAACCGGATTCTAACCGGACCAGACCGTCTCAAACCGGTTTTGACGGGCTCAAACCGGACTGAAACCGGACTACACCGGCTCAAACCCGTTTTGACTGGCTCTAACGCGACCAGACCGGCTCAAACCGGATCAAACCAGACCAGAATGGCCCAAACCCGTTTTGACTGGCTCAAACCAGTGTCAAACGGGTTTTGACCAGATCAAACCAGGCCAGACCGCCTCAAACCGGTTTTGACTGGATCAAACCGGACTCAAACCAGACCAGACCGGCTGAAACCTGTTTTGACTGGATCAAACCGGACTCAAACCGCACCAGACCGGCTCAAACCGTTTTTGACCGGCTGAAAACGGACTCGAACCGGACTAGACCGGCTCAAACCCGTTTTGACCGGCTCCAACGCGACCAGACCGGCTCAAACCGGATCAAAACAGACCAGAATGGCACAAACCAGTGTCAAACGGGTTTTGACCAGATCAAACCAGGCCAGACTGCCTCAAACCGGTTTTGACCGGCTCAAATCGGACTCAAACCAGACCAGACCGGCTGAAACCTCTTTTGACTGGCTCAAACGGGACTCAAACCAGCCAGACCGGCTCAAACCTGTTTTGACTGGTTCAAACCGGACTCAAACCGGACCAGACAAGCTCATACCGGTTTTGACCGGCTCCAACGCGACCAGACCGGCTCAAACCGGATCAAACCAGACAAGAATGGCTCAAACCAGTGTCAAACGGGTTTTGACCAGATCAAACCAGGCCAGACCGCATCAAACCGGTTTTGACAGGCTCAAACCGGACTCAAACCAGACCAGACCGGCTGAAACCTGTTTTGTCTGGTTCAAACTGGACTCAAACCGCAGCAGACCGCCTCAAACCGTTTTTGACCGGCTGAAAACGGACTCGAACCGGACTAGAACTGATCTAACCGGTTTTGAACCTCTCAAACCGGACTGAAACAGTAACAGTCCGGCTAAAACCGGCTCACGCCAGACCAGACCAGCTCAAACCGGCTCAAACCGCACCAGAACATCTCAAACAGGTTTTCACCAGCTCTAACCGGACACATACGGGTTTTGACCGGATCAAACCAGGCCACACCAGCTCAAACCGGTTGTGACCGGCGCAAACCGGACTCAAACCGGCCCAGACCGCTTCCAACCAGTTTGACAGGCTCAAACCGGACCAGACCGGCTCAAACAGAACCAGACAGGATGTAACCGGTTTTGACCGCCTGAAACCGCACTAAAACCGGACCAAACCCGCTCAATCCGGTTTTGACCGGCTGAAACCAGACCAGACCGGCTCAAACCTGTTTTGACCGGCTGCAACCGGGCCAGAGAGGCTCAAACCATGTCAAACCGGACCAGACCAGCTGAAACCTGTTTTGACCAGCTCAAACCGGACTCAAACCTGTTTTGACCAGCTCAAACCGGACTCAAACCTGTTTTGACCAGCTCAAACCGGATTTTAACCGGACCAGACCGTCTCAAACCGGTTTTGACGGGCTCAAACCAGACTGAAACCGGACTCGACCGGCTCAAACCCGTTTTGACCGGCTCCAACGCGACCAGACCGGCTCAAACCGGATCAAACCAGACCAGAATGGCTCAAACCAGTGTCAAACGAGTTTTGACCAGATCAAACAAGGCCAGACTGACTCAAACCGGTTTTGAGCGGCTCAAATCGGATTCAAACCAGACCAGACCGGCTGAAACCTGTTTTGACTGGCTCAAACTGGACTCAAACCAGCCAGACCGGCTCAAACCTGTTTTGACTGGCTCAAACCGGACTCAAACCGGACCAGACCAGCTCATACTGGTTTTGACCGTCTCAAACCGGAACGGACCAGACCGGCTCAAAACGGACTAAACATGTTTTGCCCAGCTCCAACCGGCTCAAATCACACCAGACTGGCTCTTAGACCGGCTCAAACAGGTTTTGAGCGGCTCAAACCGGACTCAAATCGGCCCAGACCAGTGCCAACCGGTTTTGACAGGCTCAAACGGGACCAGCCCGGCTCAAACCGAACCAGACCGGCTGAAACCGGTTTTGACAGGCTCAAACCGGACTAAAACCGGACCAGACCGTCTCAAACCCGTTTTGACTGGCTCAAACCAGACCAGACCGGCTCAAACCGGATCAAACCGGACCAGAACGTCTCAAACCGGTTTTCACAGGCTCAAACCGGACTCATACGGGTTTTGACAGGATCAAACCTCGCCAGACCGGCTCAAACCGGTTTTGACCGGCTCAAACTGGACTCAAACCGGCCCAGACCGCTTCCAACCGGTTTTGACAAGCTCAAACCGGACCAGACCAGCTCAAACCGAACCAGACCGGATGAAACCGGTTTTGAAGCCTCAAACCCGACTCAAGTCTGAGCAGACCGGCTCAAACAAGTTTTGACCGTATTAGACCGGCTCTAACCGGTTTTGACCGGCTAAAACCGGGCCAGAGAGGCTCAAACTGGTTCAAACCGGACCAGGCCGGCTGAAACCTGTTTTGACCAGCTCAAACCGTACTCAAACCTGTTTTGACCAACTCAAACCGGATTATCACCGGACCAGACCGTCTCAAACCGGTTTTGACGGGCTCAAACCAGACTGAAACCGGACTCGACCGGCTCAAACCCGTTTTGACCGGCTCGAACACGACCAGACCGGCTCAAACCGGATCAAACCAGACCAGAATGGCTCAAACCAGTGTCAAACGGGTTTTGAACAGATCAAACCAGGCCAGACCGCCTCAAACCGGTTTGGACCGGCTCCAACAGGACTCAAACCAGACCAGACCGGCTGAAACCTGTTTTGACTGGCTCAAACCGGACTCAAACCGCAGCAGACCGGCTCAAACCGTTTTTGACTGGCTGAAAACGGACTTGAACCGGACTAGACCTGCTCAAACCGGTTTTGAACCGCTCAAACCGGACTGAAACAGTAACAGACCGGCTAAAACCGGCTCACGCCACACCAGACCGGCTCATACCGGCTCAAACCGCACCAGAACATCTGAAACAGGTTTTCACCAGCTCTAACCGGACTCATACGGGTTTTGACCGGATCAAACCAGGCCACAACAGCTCAAACCGGTTTTCACAGGCTCAAACCGGACCAGACCGGCTCAAACCGAACCAGACTGGATCAAACCGGTTTTGACCGCCTCAAACCCCACTAAAACCGGACCAAACCCGCTCAATCCGGTTTTGACCGGCTCAAACCAGACCAGACCAGCTCAAACCTGTTTTGACCAGCTGAAACCGTGCCAGAGAGGCTCAAAGGGTGTCAAACCGGACCAGACCGGCTGAAACCTGTTTTGACAAGCTCAAACCGGACTCAAACCTGTTTTGACCAGCTCAAACCGGATTTTAACCGGACCACACCGTCTCAAACCGGTTTTGACGGGCTCAAACCGGACTGAAACCGGTCTAGACCGGCTCAAACCAGTTTTGACCGGCTCGAACACGACCAGACCGGCTCAAACCGGATGAAACCGGACCAGAACGGCTCAAACCAGTTTTGACCGGCTCCAACCAGAGTCAAACGGGTTTTGACCGGCTCAAACCGGACGAGATGGGCCGAAACCTGTGTTAACCGGCTCACACCGGATCAGACCGGCTCAAACCGGTTTTGACCGGCCCAAACCGGACTCAAACGGGTTTTGACCAGATCAAACCAGGCCAGACCGGCTCAAACCGATTTTGACCGGCTCAAACCAGACGCGAACTGGCCAGAGAGGCTCAAACCTGTTTTGACTGGCTCAAACCGGACTCAAACCGGACTAGACCAACTCATACCGGTTTTGACCGGCTCAAACCGGAACGGACCAGACCGGCTCAAAACAGACTAAACATGTTTTGACCAGCTCCAACCGGCTCAAATCACACCAGACTGGCTCTTAGACCGGCTCAAACCGGTTTTGAGCGGCTCAAACCGGACTCAAACCGGCCCAGACCAGTGCCACCCGGTTTTGACAGGCTCAAACGGGACCAGCCCAGCTCAAACGGACTCAAACCGGACCAGACCGGCTGAAACCGGTTTTGACAGGCTCAAACCGGACTAAAACCGGACCAGACCGTCTCAAACCCGTTTTGACTGGCTCAAACCAGACCAGACCGGCTCAAACCGGATCAAACCGGACCAGACCGGCTCAAACCGGTTTTGACCAGCTAAAACCGGGCCAGAGAGGCTCAAACCGGTTCAAACCGGACCAGGCCGGCTGAAACCTGTTTTGACCAGCTCAAACCGGACTCAAACCTGTTTTGACCAGCTCAAACCGGATTCTAACCGGACCAGACCGTCTCAAACCGGTTTTGATGGGCTCAAACCAGACTGAAACCGGACTCGACCGGCTCAAACCCGTTTTGACCGGCTCCAACGCGACCAGACCGGCTCAAACCGGATCAAACCAGACCAGAATGGCTCAAACCAGTGTCAAACGGGTTTTGACCAGATCAAACCAGGCCAGACCGCCTCAAACCGGATTTGACCGGCTCAAATCCGACTCAAACCAGACCAGACCGGCTGAAACCTGTTTTGACTGGCTCAAACCGGACTCAAACCGCAGCAGACCGGCTCAAACCGTTTTTGACCGGCTGAAAACGGACTCGAACCGGACTAGACCGGCTCAAACCGGTTTTGAACCGCTCAAACCGGACTGAAACAGTAACAGACGGGTTAAAACCGGCTCACACCAGACCAGACCGTCTCAAAGCGGCTCAACCGCACCAGAACATCTAAAACCGGTTTTCACCAGCTCTAACCAGACTCATACGGGTTTTGACCGGATCAAACCAGGCCACACCAGCTCAAACCGGTTGTGACCGGCTCAAACCGGACTCAAACCAACCAGACCGGCTCAAACCGGTTTTGACGGGCTCAAACCGACCAGACCGGCTCAAACCGAACCAGACCGGATGTAACCGGTTTTGACCGCCTGAAACCGCACTAAAACCAGACCAAACCCGCTCAATCCGGTTTTGACGGGCTGAAACCAGACCAGACAGGCTCAAACCTGTTTTGACCAGCTGCAACCGGGCCAGAGAGGCTCAAACTGGTTCAAACCGGACCAGGCCGGCTGAAACCTGTTTTGAGCAGCTCAAACCGGACTCAAACCTGTTTTGACCAGCTCAAACCGGATTCAAACCGGACCAGACCGTCTCAAACCGGTTTTGACGGGCTCAAACCAGACTGAAAACGGACTTGACCAGCTCAAACCCGTTTTGACCGGCTCCAACGCGACCAGACTGGCTCAAACCGGATCAAACCAGACCAGAATGGCTCAAACCAGTGTCAAACGGGTTTTGACCAGATCAAACCAGGCCAGACCGCCTCAAACCGGTTTTGACCTGCTCAAATCCGACTCAAACCAGACCAGACCGGCTGAAACCTGTTTTGACTGGCTCAAACCGGACTCAAACCGCAGCAGACCGGCTCAAACCGTTTTTGACCGGCTGAAAACGGACTCGAACCGGACTAGACCGGCTCAAACCGGTTTTGAATCGCTCAAACCGGACTGAAACAGTAACAGACGGGTTAAAACCGGCTCACACCAGACCAGACCGGCTCAAAGCGGCTCAAACCGCACCAGAACATCTCAAACCGGTTTTCACCAGCTCTAACCGGACTCATACGGGTTTTGACCGGATCAAACCAGGCCACACCAGCTCAAACCGGTTGTGACCGGCTCAAACCGGACTCAAACCGGCCCAGACCGCTTCCAACCGGTTTTGACAGGCTCAAACCGGACCAGACCGGCTCAACCGAACCAGACCGATGAAACCGGTTTTGACCGCCTCAAACCGCACTAAAACCGGACCAAACCCGCTCAATCCGGTTTTGACGGGCTGAAACCAGACCAGACAGGCTCAAACCTGTTTTGACCAGCTCAAACCGGACCAGAACGGCTCAAACCAGTGTCAAACGGGTTTTGACCAGATCAAACCAGACCAGACCGGCTGAAACCTGTTTTGACCAGCTCAAACCGGACTCATACGGGTTTTGACAGGATCAAACCACGCCAGACCGGCTCAAACAGGTTTTGACCGGCTCAAACTGGACTCAAACCGGCCCAGACCGCTTCCAACCGGTTTGGACAAGCTCAAACCGGACCAGACCGGCTCCAACCGAACCAGACCAGATGAAACCGGTTTTGACGGCTCAAACCAGACTCAAACCGGTTTTGACGGGCTCAAACCAGACTCAAACCGGTTTTGACCGGCTGAAACCAGACCAGACGGCTCAAACCTAACCACACCGGATGAAACCGGTTTTGACCGCCTCAAACCGCACTAAAACCGGACCATACCCGCTCAATCCGGTTTTGACCGGCTCAAACCAGACCAGACCAGCTCAAACCTGTTTTGACCGGCTGAAACCGGGCCAGAGAGGCTCAAAGCGGGTCAAACCAGACCAGACCGGCTGAAACCTGTTTGGACCAGCTCAAACCGGACTCAAACCTGTTTTGACCAGCTCAAACCGGATTCTAACCGGACCAGACCGTCTCAAACTGATTTTGACCGACTCAAACCGGACTGAAACCGGACTCGACCGGCGCAAACCAGTTTTGACCGGCTCAAACCGGCTCAAACCAGACCAGACCAGCTCAAACCGGACTCAAACCGGATGAAACCGGACCAGAACGGCTCAAACCAGTTTTGACCGGCTCAAACCAGAGTCAAACGGGTTTTGACCAGATCAAACAGGGCCAGACCGGCCGAAACCAGTTTTGACCGGCTCAAACCGGACTCAAACCAGACCAGACCGGCTCAAACCTGTTTTGAGTGGCTCAAACCACACTCAAACCAGACCAGACCGGCGCAAACCGGTTTTGACCGGCTCAAACCGGACGAGACGGGCTGAAACCGGTGTTGACCGGCTCAAACCGGACCAGACCGGCACAAACCATACTCAAACCGGACTCAAACCAGCCCAGACCGGCTCAAACCATTTTTGACCGACTCAAACCAGAGTCAAACGGGTTTTGACCAGATCAAACCAGGCCAGACCGGCTCTAACCGGTTTTCACTGGCTCAAACCAGACTCAAACCGGACCAGACCGGTTCAAACCGGTTTTGACCCGCTGAAAACGGACTCAAACCGCAGCAGACTGGCTCAAACCGTTTTTGACCGGCTGAAAACGGACTCGAACCGGACTAGACCGGCTCAAACCGGTTTTGAACCGCTCAAACCGGACTGAAACAGTAACAGACCGGTTAAAACCGGTTCACAACAGACCAGACCGGCTCAAACCGGCTCAAACCGCACCAGAACATCTCAAACCGGTATTCACCAGCTCTAACAGGACTCATACGGGTTTTGACCGGATCAAACCAGGCCACACCAGCTCAAACCGGTTGTGACCGGCTCAAACCGGACTCAAACCAGACCAGACTGGCTGAAACCTGTTTTGAGTGGCTCAAACCAGACTCAAACCAGACCAGACCGGCGCAAACCGGTTTTGACCGGCTGAAAACAGACTCAAACCGGACTAGACCGCCTCAAAGCGGTTTTGAACCGCTCAAACCGGACTGAAACAGTAACAGACCGGCTAAAAGCGGCTCACACCAGACCAGACCGGCTCAAACCGGCTCAAACCGGACCAGAACATCTCAAACCGGTTTTCACAGGCTCAAACCGGACTCATACGGGTTTTGACAGGATCAAAGCACGCCAGACTGGCTCAAACCGGTTTTGACCGGCTCAAACTGGACTCAAACCGGCCCAGACCACTTCCAACCGGTTTTGACAAGCTCAAACCGGACCAGACCGGCTCCAACCGAACCAGACCGGATGAAACCGGTTTTGACGCCTCAAACCGGACTCAAATCCGAGCAGACCGGCTCAAACAAGTTTTGACCGTATTAGACCGGCTCAAACCGGTTTTGACCGGCTCAAATCGGACTCAAACCAGACCAGACCGGCTGAAACCTGTTTTGACTGCCTCAAACTGGACTCAAAACCGCAGCAGACCAGCTCAAACCGTTTTTGACTGGCTGAAAACGGACTCCAACCGGACTAGACCGGCTCAAACCGGATTTGAACCGCTCAAACCGGACCGCTTCCAACCGGTTTTGACAGGCTCAAACCGGACCAGACCGGCTCCAACCGAACCAGACCGGATCAAACCGGTTTTGACCGCCTCAAACCGGTTTTCACTGGCTCAAACCGGACCAGACCAGCTCAAACCGGTTTTGACCGGCTCAAACCGACCAGACCAGCTCAAACCTGTTTTGACCGGCTGAAACCGGGCCAGAGAGGCTCAAACCGGGTCAAACCGGACCAGACCGGCTGAAACCTGTTTTGACCAGCTCAAACCGGACTCAAACCTGTTTTGACCAGCTCAAACCGAATTCTAACCGGACCAGACCGTCTCAAACCGGTTTTGACGGGCTCAAACCGGACTGAAACCGGACTAGACCGGCTCAAACCAGTTTTGACCGGCTCAAACCGACCAGACCGCTCAAACCAGACCAGACGGCTCAAACCAGACGAAACCTTACCAGAACGGCTCAAACCAGTTTTGACCGGCTTCAACCAGAGTCAAACGGGTTTTGACCAGATCAAACCGGACCAGACCGGCTCAAACCGAACCAGACCGGATGAAACCGGTTTTGACGCCTCAAACCCGACTCAAATCCGAGCAGACCGGCTCAAACAAGTTTTGACCGTATTAGACCGGCTCAAACCGGTTTTGACGGCTCAAACCGACTGAAACCGACTAGACCGGCTCAAACCAGACTCAAACCGACCAGACCGTCTCAAACCGGTTTTGACCAGCTCAAACCGGACTCAAACCGCAGCAGACTGGCTCAAACCGGTTTTGACCGCTGAAAACGGACTCGAACCGGACTAGACCGCTCAAACCGGTTTTGAACCGCTCAAACCGGACTGAAACAGTAACAGACCGGTTAAAACCGGTTCACAACAGACCAGACCGGCTCAAACCGGCTCAAACCGCACCAGAACATCTCAAACCGTTTTGACCAGCTCAAACCGGACTCATACGGGTTTTGACCGGATCAAACCAGGCCACACCAGCTCAAACCGGTTGTGACCGGCTCAAACCGACTCAAACCAGACCAGACTGGCTCAAACCGGATGAAACCGGTTTTGAGCGGCTCAAACCGGACTCAAACCAGACCAGACCGGCGCAAACCGGTTTTGACCGGCTGAAAACAGACTCAAACCGGACTAGACCGCCTCAAAGCGGTTTTGAACCGCTCAAACCGACTGAAACAGTAACAGACCGGCTAAAAGCGGCTCACACCAGACCAGACCGCTCAAACCGCTCAAACCGACCAGAACATCTCAAACCGGTTTTCACAGGCTCAAACCGGATTCATATGGGTTTTGACAGGATCAAAGCACGCCAGACTGGCTCAAACCGGTTTTGACCGGCTCAAACTGGACTCAAACCGCCCAGACCGCTTCCAACCGGTTTTGACAAGCTCAAACCGACCAGACCGCTCCAACCGAACCAGACCGGATGAAACCGGTTTTGACGCTCAAACCGGACTCAAACCGACCAGACCGCTCAAACCAGTTTTGACCAGCTCAAACCGACTCAAACCGGTTTTGACCGCTCAAACCGGACTCAAACCAGACCAGACCGCTGAAACCTGTTTTGACTGCCTCAAACTGGATTCAAAACCGCAGCAGACCGCTCAAACCGTTTTGACTGGCTGAAAACGGACTCAAACCGGACTAGACCGCTCAAACCGGATTTTAACCGGACCAGACCGCTCAAACCGGACCGCTTCCAACCGGTTTTGACAGGCTCAAACCGACCAGACCGCTCCAACCGAACCAGACCGATGAAACCGGTTTTGACCGCCTCAAACCGCACTAAAACCGGACCAAACCCGCTCAATCCGGTTTTGACCGGCTCAAACCGACCAGACCAGCTCAAACCTGTTTTGACCGGCTGAAACCGGCCAGAGAGGCTCAAACCGGGTCAAACCGGACCAGACCGGCTGAAACCTGTTTTGACCAGCTCAAACCGGACTCAAACCTGTTTTGACCAGCTCAAACCGAATTCTAACCGGACCAGACCGGCTCAAACCGGTTTTGACGGGCTCAAACCGACTGAAACCGACTAGACCGGCTCAAACCAGTTTTGACCGGCTCCAACGCGACCAGACCGGCTCAAACCAGATGAAACCTTACCAGAACGGCTCAAACCAGTTTTGACCGGCTTCAACCAGAGTCAAACGGGTTTTGACCAGATCAAACCGGACCAGACCGCTCAAACCGAACCAGACCGATGAAACCGGTTTTGACGCCTCAAACCGACTCAAACCGAGCAGACCGCTCAAACCAGTTTTGACCGCTCAAACCGACTAGACCGCTCAAACCGGTTTTGAGCGGCTCAAACCGGACGAGACGGGCTGAAACCGGTGTTGACTGGCTCAAACCGACCAGACCGGCACAAACCATACTCAAAACGGACTCAAACCAGACCAGACTGGCTCAAACCGTTTTTGACCGGCCCAAACCGGACTCAAACTGGTTTTGACCAGATCAAACCGGGCCAGACCGGCTCAAACCGCTTTTGACTGACTCAAACCGGACTCAAACCAGCCAGACCGGCTCAAACCTGTTTTGACTGGCTCAAACCGGACTCAAACCGGACCAGACCAGCTCATACCGGTTTTGACCGGCTCAAACTGGACTCAAACCGGCCCAGACCGCTTCCAACCGGTTTTGACAAGCTCAAACCGGACCAGACCGGCTCCAACCGAACCAGACCGGATGAAACCGGTTTTGACGCCTCAAAGCGGACTCAAATCGGCCCAGACCAGTGCCAACCGGTTTTGACGCTCAAACCGGATGAAACCGGTTTTGACCGGCTGAAACCGGTGTTGACCGGCTCAAACCGGTTTTGACCTGCTCAAACCGGACGAGATGGGCTGAAACCGGTGTTGACCGGCTCAAACCGGACCTGACCGGCACAAACCGTACTCAAACCGGATTTTAACCGGACCAGACCGTCTCAAACCGGTTGTGACGGGCTCAAACCCGACTGAAACCGGACTCGACCGGCTCAAACCCTTTTTGACAGGCTCCAACGCGACCAGACTGGCTCAAACCGGATCAAACCAGACCAGAATGGCTCAAACCAGTGTCAAACGGGTTTTGACCAGATCAAACCAGGCCAGACCGCCTCAAACCGGGTTTGACAGGCTCAAACCAGACTTAAACCAGACCAGACCGGCTGAAACCTGTTTTGTCTGGTTCAAACTGGACTCAAACCGCAGCAGACCGCCTCAAACCGTTTTTGACCGGCTGAAAACGGACTCAAACCGGACTAGACCTGCTCAAACGGGTTTTGAACCGCTCAAACCGGACTGAAACTGTAACAGACCGGCTAAAAGCGGCTCACGCCAGACCAGACCGGCTCAAACCGGCTCAAACCGGACCAGAACATCTCAAACCGATTTTCACAGGCTCAAACCGGAATCATATGGGTTTTGACACGATCAAACCACGCCAGACCGGCTCAAACCGGTTTTGACCGGCTCAAACTGGACTCAAACCGGCCCAGACCGCTTCCAACCGGTTTTGACAGGCTCAAACCGGACCAGACCGGCTCCAACCGAACCAGACCGGATGAAACCGGTTTTGACGCCTCAAACCGGACTCAAATCCGGGCAGACCAGCTCAAACAAGTTTTGACCGTATTAGACCGGCTCAAACCGGTTTTGACCGGCTCAAACCGGACGAGACGGGCTGAAACCGGTGTTGACCGGCTCAAACTGGACCAGACCGGCACAAACCATACTCAAACCGGACTCAAACCAGCCCAGACCGGCTCAAACCGGTTTTGACCGGCCCAAACCGGACTCAAACGGGTTTTGACCAGATCAAGCCTGGCCAGACCGGCTCAAACCGCTTTTGACCGGCTCAAACAGGACTCAAACCAGCCAGACCGGCTCAAACCTGTTTTGACTGGCTCAAGCCGGACTCAAACCAGACCAGACCAGCTCATACCGGTTTGGACCGGCTCAAACCGGAATGGACCAGACCGGCTGAAAACAGACTAACCAGCTCCAACCGGCTCAAATCACACCACACTGGCTCTTAGACCGGCTCAAACCGGTTTTGAGCGGCTCAAACCGGACTCAAATCGGCCCAGACCAGTGCCAACCGGTTTTGACAGGCTCAAACCAGACCAGACCAGCTCAAACCGGCTCAAACCGAACCAGACCGGCTGAAACCGGTTTTGACAGGCTCAAACCGGACTAAAACCGGACCAGACCGTCTCAAACCCGTTTTGACTGGCTCAAACCAGACCAGACCGGCTCAAACAGGATCAAACCGGACCAGACCAGCTCAAACCGGTTTTACCGGCTAAAACCGGGCCAGAGAGGCTCAAACCAGTTCAAACCGGACCAGGCCAGCTGAAACCTGTTTTGACCAGCTCAAACCGGACTCAAACCTGTTTTGACCAGCTCAAACCAGATTCTAACCGGACCAGACCGTCTCAAACCGGTTTTGACGGGCTCAAACCAGACTGAAACCGGACTCGACCGGCTCAAACCCATTTTGACCGGCTCCAACGTGACCAGACCGGCTCAAACCGTATCAAACCAGACCAGAATGGCTCAAACCAGTGTCAAACGGGTTTTGACCAGATCAAACCAGGCCAGACCGCCTCAAACCGGTTTTGACCGGCTCCAACCGGACTCAAACCAGACCAGACCGGCTGAAACCAGTTTTGACTGCCTCAAACCAGACTCAAACCGCAGCAGACCGGCTCAAACCGTTTTTGACCGGCTCAAACCGGACTCAAACCGACTAGACCTGCACAAACCGGTTTTGAACCGCTCAAACCGGACTGAAACAGTAACAGACCGGCTAAAACCGGCTCACGCCAGACCAGACCGACTCATACCTGCTCAAACCGCACCAGAACATCTCAAACCGGTTTTCACCAGCTCTAACCGACTCATACGGGTTTTGACCGGATCAAACCAGGCCACACCAGCTCAAACCGGTTGTGACCGGCTCAAACCGGACTCAAACCGGCCCAGACCGCTTCCAACCGGTTTTGACAGGCTCAAACCGGACCAGACCGGCTCAAACCGAACCAGACCGGATGAAACCGGTTTTGACCGCCTCAAACCGCACTAAAACCGGACCAAACCCGCTCAATCCGGTTCTGACAAGCTCAAGCAGATCAGACAAGCTCAAACCTGTTTTGACCGGCTGAAACCGGGCCAGAGAGGCTCAAACCGTGTCAAACGGGACCAGACTGGCTGAAACCTGTTTTGACCAGCTCAAACCGGACTCAAACCTGTTTTGACCAGCTCAAACCGGATTTTAACCGGACCGGACCGTCTCAAACTGATTTTGACGGGCTCAAACCGGACTGAAACCGGACTAGACCGGCTCAAACCAGTTTTGACCGGCTTGAATGCGACCAGACCGGCTCAAACCGGATGAAACCGGACCAGAACGGCTCAAACCAGTTTTG
The DNA here is from genome assembly GCA_023783455.1 of Erythrocebus patas. Classification (NCBI taxonomy): domain Eukaryota; kingdom Metazoa; phylum Chordata; class Mammalia; order Primates; family Cercopithecidae; genus Erythrocebus; species Erythrocebus patas. The sequence goes on from JAKFHT010002020.1 coordinate 14,819, forward strand.
ACCATCTCAAACCAGAGTCAAACGGGTTTTGACCAGATCAAACCGGGCCAGACCGGCCGAAACCGGTTTTGACCGGCTCAAACCGGACTCAAACAAGACCAGACCGGCTCAAACCTGTTTTGAGTGGCTCAAACCAGACTCAAACCAGACCACACCGGCGCAAACCGGTTTTGACAGGCTGAAAACGGACTCAAACCGGACTAGACCGGCTCAAACCGGTTTTGAAACTCTCAAACCGGACTGAAACAGTAACAGACCGGCTAAAAGCGGCTCACGCCAGACCAGACCGGCTCAAACCGGCTCAAACCGGACCAGAACATCTCAAACCGGTTTTCACAGGCTCAAACCGGACTCATACGGCTTTTGACAGGATCAAACCACGCCAGACCGGCTCAAACCGGTTTTGACCTGCTCAAACTGGACTCAAACCGGCCCAGACCGCTTCCAACCGGTTTTGACAAGCTCAAACCGACCAGACCGCTCCAACCGAACCAGACCGGATGAAACCGGTTTTGACGCCCAACCCGACTCAACCGAGCAGACCGGCTCAAACAAGTTTTGACCAGATCAAACCAGACCAGAATGGCTCAAACCAGTTTTGACCGGCTCAAACCGGACGAGACGGGCTGAAACCGTGTTGACCGCTCAAACCGCTCAAACCGGACCAGACTGGCACAAACCACACTCAAACCGGACTCAAACCAGACCAGACCGGCTCAAACCGGTTTTGACAGGCTCAAACCGGACTAAAACCGGACCACACCGTCTCAAACCCGTTTTGACTGGCTCAAACCAGACCAGACCGGCTCAAACTGGATCAAACCGGACCAGACCGGCTCAAACCGGTTTTGACCAGCTAAAACCGGGCCAGAGAGGCTCAAACTGGTTCAAACCGGACCAGGCCGGCTGAAACCTGTTTTGACCATCTCAAACCGGACTCAAACCTGTTTTGACCAGCTGAAACCGGATTCTAACCGGACCAGACCGTTTCAAACCGGTTTTGACGGGCTCAAACCAGACTGAAACCGGACTCGACCGGCTCAAACCCGTTTTGACCGGCTCCAACGCGACCAGACCGGCTCAAACCAGATCAAACCAGACCAGAATGGCTCAAACCAGTGTCAAACGGGTTTTGACCAGATCAAACCAGGCCAGACTGCCTCAAACCGGTTTTGACCGGCTCAAATCGGACTCAAACCAGACCAGACTGGCTGAAACCTGTTTTGACCAGCTCAAACCAGACTCAAACCTGTTTTGACCAGCTCAAACCGGATTTTAACTGGACCAGACCGTCTCAAACCGGTTTTGACGGGCTCAAACCGGACTGAAACCGGACTAGACCGGCTCAAACCAGTTTTGACCAGCTCCAACCAGAGTCAAACGGGTTTTGACCAGATCAAACCGGGCCAGACCGGCTCAAACCAATTTTGACCGGTTCAAACCGGACTCAAACCAGACCAGACCGGGTCAAACCTGTTTTGAGTGGCTCAAACCAGACTCAAACCAGACCAGACCGGCTCAAACCGGTTTTGACCGGCTGAAAACGGACTCGAACCGGACTAGACCGGCTCAAACCGGTTTTGAACCGCTCAAACCGGACTGAAACAGTAACAGACCGGCTAAAAGCGGCTCACGCCAGAACAGACTGGCTCAAACCAGCTAAAACCGGACCAGAACATCTCAAACCGTTTTTCACAGGCTCAAACCGGACTCATACGGGTTTTGACAGGATCAAACCACGCCAGACCGGTTCAAACAGGTTTTGACCGGCTCAAACTGGACTCAAACCGGCCCAGACCGCTTCTAACCGGTTTTGACATGCTCAAACCGGACCAGACCGGCTCAAACCGAACCAGTCCGGATGAAACCGGTTTTGACGCCTCAAACAAGACTCAAATCCGAGCAGACCGGCTCAAATAAGTTTTGACCATATTAGACCGGCTCAAACCGGTTTTGACCGGCTCAAACCGGACGAGACGGGCTGAAACCGGTGTTGTCCGGCTCAAACCGGACCAGACCGGCACAAACCATACTCAAACAGGACTCAAACCAGACCAGACCGGCTGAAACCGGTTTTGACTGGCCCAAACCGGACTCAAACGGGTTTTGACCAGATCAAACCTGGCAGACCGGCTCAAACGGATTTTAACCGGACCAGACCGCTCAAACCGGACTCAAACCGACCAGACCAGCTCATACCAGTTTTGACCGGCTCAAACCGACTGAAACCGGACTAGACCGGCTCAAACCGGACTCAAACCTGTTTTGACCAGCTCAAACCGACTCAAACCAGACCAGACTGGCTCTTAGACCGGCTCAAACCGGTTTTGAGCGGCTCAAACCGACTCAAACCAGCCCAGACCGGCTCAAACCAGTGTCAAACGGGTTTTGACCGGATCAAACCGGACCAGACCGCTCAAACCGAACCAGACCGGCTGAAACCGGTTTTGACAGGCTCAAACCGGACTAAAACCGGACCAGACCGTCTCAAACCCGTTTTGACTGGCTCAAACCAGACCAGACCGCTCAAACCGGATCAAACCGGACCAGACCGGCTCAAACCGGTTTTGACCGCTCAAACCGGACCAGAACGGCTCAAACCGGATCAAACCGACCAGGCCGGCTGAAACCTGTTTTGACCATCTCAAACCGGACTCAAACCTGTTTTGACCAGCTGAAACCGGATTCTAACCGACCAGACCGCTCAAACCGGTTTTGACGGGCTCAAACCAGACTGAAACCGGACTCGACCGGCTCAAACCGCTCAAACCGGTTTTGACCGGCTCCAACGCGACCAGACCGGCTCAAACCGGATCAAACCAGACCAGAATGGCTCAAACCAGTGTCAAACGGGTTTTGACCAGATCAAACCAGGCCAGACTGCCTCAAACCGGTTTTGACCGGCTCAAATCGGACTCAAACCAGACCAGACTGGCTGAAACCTGTTTTGACCAGCTCAAACCAGACTCAAACCTGTTTTGACCAGCTCAAACCGGATTTTAACCGACCAGACCGCTCAAACCGGTTTTGACGGCTCAAACCGGACTGAAACCGACTAGACCGGCTCAAACCAGTTTTGACCAGCTCCAACCAGAGTCAAACGGGTTTTGACCAGATCAAACCGGCCAGACCGCTCAAACCGTTTTGACCGCTCAAACCGACTCAAACCAGACCAGACCGGCTCAAACCTGTTTTGAGTGGCTCAAACCAGACTCAAACCAGACCAGACCGGCTCAAACCGGTTTTGACCGGCTGAAAACGGACTCGAACCGGACTAGACCGGCTCAAACCGGTTTTGAACCGCTCAAACCGGACTGAAACAGTAACAGACCGGCTAAAAGCGGCTCACGCCAGACCAGACCGGCTCAAACCAGATCAAACCAGACCAGACCAGCTCAAACCGGTTTTGACGGCTCAAACCAGACTCAAACCAGACCAGACCGCTCAAACGGATTTTGACCGGCTCAAACCTGAACGGACCAGACCGGCTCAAACAAGTTTTGACCAGATCAAACCTGGCAGACCGGCTCAAACCGACCAGACCGCTTCTAACCGGTTTTGACATGCTCAAACCGGACCAGACCGGCTCAAACCGAACCAGTCCGGATGAAACCGGTTTTGACGCCTCAAACAAGACTCAAATCCGAGCAGACCGGCTCAAATAAGTTTTGACCATATTAGACCGGCTCAAACCGGTTTTGACCGGCTCAAACCGGACGAGACGGGCTGAAACCGGTGTTGTCCGGCTCAAACCGGACCAGACCGCTGAAACCTGATTGACTGGCTCAAACAGGACTCAAACCAGACCAGACCGGCTGAAACCGGTTTTGACTGGCCCAAACCGGACTCAAACGGGTTTTGACCAGATCAAACCTGGCAGACCGGCTCAAACGGATTTTGACCGGCTCAAACCGGACTCAAACCGGACCAGACCAGCTCATACCAGTTTTGACCGGCTCAAACCTGAACGGACCAGACCGGCTCAAAACGGACTAAACATGTTTTGACCAGCTCCAACCGTCTCAAATCACACCAGACTGGCTCTTAGACCGGCTCAAACCGGTTTTGAGCGGCTCAAACCGGACTCAAATCGGCCCAGACCAGTGCCAACCGGTTTTGACAGGCTCAAACGGGACCAGCCCGGCTCAAACCGAACCAGACCGGCTGAAACCGGTTTTGACGGGCTCAAACCGGACTAAAACCAGACCAGACCGTCTCAAACCCGTTTTGACTGGCTCAAACCAGACCAGACCGGCTCAAACCGGATCAAACCGGACCAGACCGGCTCAAACCGGTTTTGACCGGCTAAAACCGGGCCAGAGAGGCTCAAACTGGTTCGAACCGGACCAGGCCGACTGAAACCTGTTTTGACCAGCTCAAACCGGACTCAAACCGACCAGAACATCTCAAACCGTTTTCACAGGCTCAAACCGGATGAAACCGGTTTTGACTGGCTCAAACCAGACCAGACTGGCTGAAACCTGTTTTCACCAGCTCAAACCTGTTTTGACTGGCTCAAACCGGATTCTAACCGACCAGACCAGCTCAAACCTGTTTTGACCAGCTCAAACCGGATGAAACCGGTTTTGACCGGCTCAAACCTGTTTTGAGTGGCTCAAACCAGTTTTGACCAGCTCAAACCGGATTTTAACTGGACCAGACCGGCTCAAACCGGCTCAAACCGGATGAAACCGGACCAGAACATCTCAAACCGTTTTCACAGGCTCAAACCGGACTGAAACCTGTTTTGACTGGCTCAAACCGACTCAAACCTGTTTTGACTGGCTCAAACCAGTGTCAAACGGGTTTTGACCGCCTCAAACCCGTTTTGACCGGCTCCAACCGGATGAAACCGGTTTTGACCGCTCAAACCGGTTGTGACCGGCTCAAACCGGTTGTGACCGGCTCAAACTGGACTCAAACCGGACTGAAACCTGTTTTGACCAGCTCAAACCGGTTTTGAGCGGCTCAAACCGGATGAAACCGGACCAGAACATCTCAAACCGTTTTCACAGGCTCAAACCGGACCAGACCAGCTCAAACCGGTTTTGAGCGGCTCAAACCGGCTCAAACCTGTTTTGACCGGCTGAAACCTGTTTTGACTGGCTCAAACCGTTTTCACAGGCTCAAACCGGTTTTGACAGGCTCAAACCGGTTTTGACCGCTCAAACCGTTTTCACAGGCTCAAACCGGTTTTGACCGGCTGAAACCTGTTTTGACCAGCTCAAACCGGATTTTAACTGGACCAGACCGGCTCAAACGGTTTTGACCGGCTGAAAACGGACTCAAACCGACCAGAACATCTCAAACCGTTTTCACAGGCTCAAACCGGACTGAAACCTGTTTTGACCGGCTCAAACCGACTCAAACCTGTTTTGACTGGCTCAAACCGGTTTTGACATGCTCAAACCGGACTGAAACCTGTTTTCACCAGCTCAAACCGGATGAAACCGGTTTTGACCGCTCAAACCGGTTGTGACCGGCTCAAACCGGTTGTGACCGGCTCAAACTGGACTCAAACCGGACTCATACGGGTTTTGACCGGATCAAACCGACCAGACCGGCTCCAACCGGATGAAACCGGACCAGAACATCTCAAACCGTTTTCACAGGCTCAAACCGGACCAGACCAGCTAAAGCCTGTTTTGACCGGCTGAAAACGGACTCAAACCGGACTGAAACCTGTTTTGACTGGCTCAAACCGGTTTTGACCAGCTCAAACCAGACTCAAACCTGTTTTGACCAGCTCAAACCGGATGAAACCGGTTTTGACCGCTCAAACCGGACTGAAACCTGTTTTGACTGGCTCAAACCGGTTTTGACAAGCTCAAACCGGATTTTAACTGGACCAGACCGTCTCAAACCGGTTTTGACGGGCTCAAACCGGATGAAACCGGACCAGAACATCTCAAACCGTTTTCACAGGCTCAAACCGGACCAGACCAGCTCAAACCGGTTTTGAGCGGCTCAAACCGGACTGAAACCTGTTTTGACCAGCTCAAACCGGTTTCA
>JAKFHT010002021.1:0-20822 GCA_023783455.1 Erythrocebus patas
TGGAAAAGAAGCTTCTGAGAAAGTGCTTTGTGTTCTGTTAATTTATCTCACAGAGTTACATCTTTCCCTTCAAGAAGCCTTTCTTTAATGCTGTTCTTGTGGAATTAGCAAAGTGATATTTGGAAGCCCATAGAGGGCTATGGTGGAAAGGTAAATATCTTCCGCTAAATACTGGAAAGAAGGTTTCTGAGAAGCTGCTTGGTGTTCTGTTAATTCATTTCACAGAGTTATATCTTTCCCTTCAAGAAGCCTTTCGCTAAGGATGTTCTTGTGGAATTGGCAAAGTGATATTTGGAAGCCCATAGAGGGCTATGGTGAAAAAGGAAATATCTTCCGTTAAAAACTGGAAAGAAGCTTTCTGAGGAACTGCTTTGTGTTCTGTTAATTCATCTCACAGAGTTACATCTTTCCCTTCAAGAAGCCTGTCGCTACGTCTGTTCTTGTGGAATTGGCAAAGTGATATTTGGAAGCCCATAGAGGGCAAAGGTGAAACAGGAAATATCTTCCGTTAAAAACTGGAAAGAAGCATTCTGAGAAACTGCTTTGTGCTCTGTTAATTCATCTCACAGAGTTACAGCTTTCCCTTCAAGAAGCCTTTCCTTAAGGCTGTTCTTGTGGAATTGGCAAAGTGATATTTGGAAGCCCATAGAGGGCTATGGTGAAAAAGGAAATATCTTCCGTTAAAAACTGGAAAGAAGCTTTCTGAGAAACTGCTTTGTGTTCTGTTAATTCATCTCACAGAGTTACAGCTTTCACCTCAAGAAGCCTTTCTCTAAGACTGTTCTTGTGGAGTTTGCAAAGTGATATTTGGAAGCCCATAGAGGGCAGTGCTGAAAAAGGAAATATCTTCGGTTAAAAACTGGAAAGAAGCTTTCTGAGAAAGTGCTTTGTGTTCTGATAATTCATCTCACAGAGTTACATCTTTCCCTTCAAGAAGCCTTTCGCTAAGGCTGTTCTTGAGAATTGGCAAAGTGATATTTGGAAGCCCATAGAGGGCTAAGGTGAAAAAGGAAATATGTTCCGTTAAAAACCGGAAAGAAGCTTTCTGAGAAACTGCTTTGTGTTCTGTTAATTCATCTCACAGAGTTACATCTTTCCCTTCAAGAAGCCTTTCGCTAATGCTGTTCTTGTGGAATTGGCAAAGTGATATTTGGAAGTCCTTAGAGGGCTAAGGTGAAAAAGGAAGTATCTTCAGCTAAAAAACTGGAAAGAAGCTTTCTGAGGAACTGCTTTGTGTTCTGTTAATTCATCTCACAGAGTTACAGCTTTCACCTCAAGAAGCCTTTCTCTAAGACTGTTCTTGTGGAGTTTGCAAAGTGATATTTGGAAGCCCATAGAGGGCAGTGCTGAAAAAGGAAATATCTTCGGTTAAAAACTGGAAAGAAGCTTTCTGAGAAACTGCTTTGTGTTCTGATAATTCATCTCACAGAGTTACATCTTTCCCTTCAAGAAGCCTTTCGCTAAGGCTGTTCTTGAGAATTGGCAAAGTGATATTTGGAAGCCCATAGAGGGCTAAGGTGAAAAAGGAAATATGTTCCGTTAAAAACCGGAAAGAAGCTTTCTGAGAAACTGCTTTGTGTTCTGTTAATTCATCTCACAGAGTTACATCTTTCCCTTCAAGAAGCCTTTCGCTAATGCTGTTCTTGTGGAATTGGCAAAGTGATATTTGGAAGTCCTTAGAGGGCTAAGGTGAAAAAGGAAGTATCTTCAGCTAAAAAACTGGAAAGAAGCTTTCTGTGAAACTGCTTTGTGTTCTGTTAATTCATCTCATAGAGTTACAGCTTTCCCCTCAAGAAGCCTTTCGCTAAGACTCTTCTTGTGGAATTTGCAAAGTGATATTTGGAAGCCCATTGAGGGCTATGGTGAAAAAGGAAACATTCTAAGATAAAAACTAGAAAGAAGCTTTTGAGAAACTGCTTTGTGTTCTGTTAATTCATCTTACAGAATTACAGCATTCCCCTCAAAAAGCCTTTCGCTAAGACTGTTCTTGTGGAATTTGCAAAGTGATATTTGGAAGCCCATACAGAGCTAAGGAGAAAAAGTATATATCTTCCGATAAAAACTGAAAAGAACCTTTCTGAGAAAGTGCTTTGTGATATGTGACTTCCACTCACTGAGTTACAGCTGTATTTCGTAGAGCTGTGTGCTAGCCTTATTTCTGTGGAATCTGAGGACTGTTATTTCGAATCCCTTTGAAGACTATAGGGATAAAGGAAATATCCGCTGCTAAAAGTGAGAAAGAAGCTTTCTGAGAAACTTCTTTGTGATCTGTGAATTCATCTCACAGAGTTACAGCTTTCCTCTCAAGAAGTTTTTCGCTAACACTATTCTTGGGGAATTTGCAAAGTGATATTTGGAAGCCCATAGAGGGCTTTGGTGAAAAATTGAATATCCTAAGATAAAAACTGAAAAGAAGCTTTCTGAGAAACTGCTTTGTGTTCTGTTAATTCATCTCACAGAGTTACAGCTTTCCCCTCAAGTAGCCTTTCGCGAAGACTGCTCTTGTGGAATTTGCAAAGTGATATTTGGAAGCCCATAGAGGCTATGGTGAAAAAAGAAATATCTTCAGTTAAAAACTGGGAAGAAGCTTTCTGAGAAACTGCTCTGTGTTTTGTTACTTCATCTCAAAGAGTTACAGCTTTACCCTCAAGAAGACTTTTGTTAAGACTGTTCTTGTTTAATTTTCAAAGTGATATTTTTAAGCCTATATAGGGCTACGGTGTAAAAGGAAATATCCTAACATAAAAACTGGAAAGAATCTTTCTGAGAAACCGCTTTGTGTTCTGTTAATACATCTCACAGAGTTACAGCTTTTCCCTCAAGAAGCCTTTCGCTAAGACTGTTCTTGTGGAATTTGCAAAGTCATATTTGTAAGCCCATAGATGGTTACAGTGAAATAGGAAATATCTTCCATTAAAAATCAGAAAGAAGCTTTCTGAGAAACTGATTTTTGATCTGTTAATTCATCTCATAGAGTTACAGCTTTCCCCTCAAGAAGCCTTTCGATAAGGGTGTTCTTGTGGAATTTGCAAAGTGATATTTGGAAGCCCTTAGAGGGCTATGGTGAAAAAAGATATATCTTCAGTTAAAAACTGAAAAGAAGGTTTCTGAGAAACTGCTTTTTGATCTATGACTTCCACTCACTGAGTTACAGCTGTATTTCGTAGAGCTGTTTGCTAGCCTAATTTCTGTGGAATCTGAGAACTGTTATTTCGGATCAATTTGAAGACTATAGGGCCAAAGGAAATATCCGCTGCTGAAAGTGAGAAAGAAGCTTTCTGAGAAACTTCTTTGTGATCTGTGAGTTCATCTCACAGAGTTACAGCTTTCCCCACAAGAAGCCTTTCGCTAAGACAATTCTTGTGGGATTTGAGAAGTGATATTTGGAAGCCCATCGAGGGCTATGGTGAAAAAGGGAATCGCCTAAGATGAAAACTGAAAAGAAGCTTTTTGAGAAACTGCTTTGTGTTGTGTTAATTCATCTCACAGTGTTACAGCTCTACCCTCAGGAAGCCGTTCACTAAGACTGTTCTTGTGGAATTTCCAAAGAGATATTTGGAAGCCCATAGAGCGCTATGGTGAAAAAGGAAATATCTTCAGTTAAAAACTGGAGAGAAGCTTTCTGAGAAACTGCTTTGTGTTCTGTTAATTCATACACAGAGTTACAGCTTTCCTATCAAGAATCCTTTCACTAAGACTGTTCTTGAGAAGTTTACAAAGTGATACTTGGAAGCCCATAGAGGGGTACGGTTAAAAAGGAAATTTCCTCACATAAAAACTGGAAAGAAGCTTTCTGAGAAACTGCTTTGTGTTCTGTTAATTCATCTCACAGAGTTACAGCAGTCCCCTCAAGAAGCATTTCGCTAAGACTGTTCTTGTGGAATTTGCAATGTGATATTTGGAAGCCCATGGAGGGCTATGGTGAAAAAGGAAATGTCCTCAGATGAAAACTAGAAAGAAGCTTCTTGAGAAACTGCTTTGTGTTCCGCTAACTGATCTCACAGAGTTACAGCTTTGCCCTCCAGAAACCGTTCACTAAGACCGTTCTTGTGGAATTTTCAAAGTGATATTTCGAAACCCATAGGGGGCTATGGTGAGAAAGGAAATATCTTTAGTTATAAACTGGAAAGAAGTTTTCTGAGAAACTGCTTTGTGTTCTGCTAATTCATCTCACAGAGTTACAGCTTTCCCCTAAAGAAGCCATTCTCTAAGACTGTTCTTGTGGAATTGGCAAAGTGATATTTGGAAGCCCATAGAGGGCTATGATGAAAAAGGAAATGTCTTGCTTTAAAAACTGGAAACAAGCTTTCTGAGAAACTGCTTTGTGTTCCGATAATTCATCTCACAGTGTTACATCTTTTCCTTCAATAAGTCATCGCTAAGGCTATTCTTGTGGAATTGGCAAAGTCATATTTGGAAGCCCATAGAGGGCTAGGGTGAAAAAGGAAATACCTGCCGTTAAATACTGGAAAGAAGCTTTCTGAGAAACTGCTTTGTGTTCTGTTAATTCATCTCACAGAGTTACAGCTTTCCCCTCAAGAAGCCTTTCTCTAAGATTGTTCTTGTGGAATTGGCAAAGTGATATTTCCAAGCCAATAGAGGGCCACGGTGAAAAAGGAAATATCATTTGTTAAAAACTGGAAAGAAGCTTTCTGAGAAACTGCTTTGTGTTCTGTTAATTCATCTCACAAAGTTACAGCTTTCACCTCAAGAAGCCTTTCTCTAAGACTGTTCTTGTGGAATTGGCAAGGTGATATTTGGAAGCCCATAGAGGGCTACGGTGAAAAAGGAAATATCTCACGTTAAAAACTGGAGAGAAGCTTTCTGAGAAACTGCTATGTGTTCTGATAATTCACCTCACAGTGTTACATCTTTCCCTTCAATAAGCCATCGCTAAGGCTGTTCTTGTGGAATTGGCAAAGTGATATTTGGAAGCCCATAGAGGGCTAAGGTGAAAAATTAAATATCTTCCGTTAAAAACTGGAAAGAATCTTTCTGAGAAACTGCTTTGTGTTCTGTTAATTCATCTTACAGAGTTACATGTTTCCCTTCAAGAAGCCTTTCGCTAATGCTGTTCTTGTGGAATTGGCAAAGTGATATTTGGAAGCCCATAGAGGGCTACGGTGGAAAAGGAAATATCTTCCATTAAATACTGGAAAGAATCTTTCTGAGAAACTGCTTTGTGTTCTGTTAATTCATCTCACAGAGTTACAGCTTTCCCCTCAAGAAGCCTTTCTCTAAGACTGTTCTTGTGGAATTGGCAAAGTGATATTTGGAAGCCCATAGAGGGCTATGGTGAAAAAGGAAATATCTTCGGTTAAAAACTGGAAAGAAGCTTTCTGAGAAACTGCTTTGTGTTCTGTTAATTCATCTCACAGAGTTACATCTTTCCCTTCAAGAAGCCTTTCGCTAAGGCTGTTCTTGTGGAATTGGCAAAGTGATATTTGGAAGCCCATAGAGGGCTATGGTGAAAAAGGAAATGTCTTCCTTTAAAAACTGGAAACAAGCTTTCTGAGAAACTGCTTTGTGTTCTGATAATTCATCTCACAGTGTTACATCTTTTCCTTCAATAAGCCATCGCTAAGGCTGTTCTTGTGGAATTGGCAAAGTGATATTTGGAAACCCATAGAGGGCTATGGTGAAAAAGGAATTATCTTCCGTTAAAAACTGGAAAGAAGCTTTCTGAGAAACTGCTTTGTGTTCTGTTAATTCATCTCACAGAGTTACACTTTTCACCTCAAGAAGCCTTTCTCTAAGACTGTTCTTGTGGAATTGGCAAAGTGATATTTGGAAGCCCATAGAGGGCTATGGTGAAAAAGGAAATATCTTCCGTTAAATACTAGAAGGAAGCTTTCTGAGAAACTGCTTTGTGTTCTGTTAATTCCTCTCACAGAGTTACAGCTTTCCTCAAAAGCCTTTCTCTAAGACTGTTCTTGTGGATTTGGAAAAGTTATATTTCGAAGCCCTTAGACGGCTATGGTGAAAAAGGATGTATCTTCGGTTAAAAACTGGAAAGAAGCTTTCTGAGAAACTGCTTTGTGTTCTGTTAATTCATCTCACAGAGTTACACTTTCACCTCAAGAAGCCTTTCGCTAAGACTGTTCTTGTGGAATTGCAAAGTGATATTTGGAAGCCCATAGAGGCTATGGTGAAAAAGGATGTATCTTCGGTTAAAAACTGGAAAGAAGCTTTCTGAGAAACTGCTTTGTGTTCTGTTAATTCATCTCACAGAGTTACAGCTTTCCCTCAAGAAGCCTTTCACTAAGACTGTTCTTGTGGAATTGGCAAAGTGATATTTGGAAGCCCATAGAGGGCTATGGTGAAAAGGAAATATCTTCCGTTAAAAACTGGAAAGAAGCTTTCTGAGAAACTGCTTTGTGTTCTGTTAATTCATCTCACAGAGTTACATCTTTCCTTCAAGAAGCCTTTCGCTAAGCTGTTCTTGTGGAATTGGCAAAGTGGTATTTGGAAGCCCATAGAGGGCTATGGTGAAAAGGAAATATCTTCCGTTAAAAACTGGAAAGAAGCTTTCTGAGAAACTGCTTTGTGTTCTGTTAATTCATCTCACAGAGTTACAGCTTTCCCTCAAGAAGCCTTTCTCTAAGACTGTTCTTGTGGAATTGGCAAAGTGATATTTGGAAGCCCATATAGGGATATGGTGAAAAGGAAATATCTTCCGTTAAAAACTGGAAAGAAGCTTTCTGAGAAACTGCTTTGTGTTCTGTTAATTCATCTCACAGAGTTACAGCTTTCCTCAAGAAGCCTTTCTCTAAGACTGTTCTTGTGGAATTGGCAAAGTGATATTTGAATCCTTTAGAGGGCTATGGTGAAAAAGGATGTATCTTCGGTTAAAAACTGAAAGAAGCTTTCTGAGAAACTGCTTTGCGTTCTGTTAATTCATCTCACAGAGTTACATCTTTCCCTTCAAGAAGCCTTTCGCTAAGGCTGTTCTTGTGGAATTGGCAAAGTGATATTTGGAAGCCCATAGAGGGCTAAGGTGAAAAAGGAAATATCTTCCGTTAAAAACTGGAAAGAAGCTTTCTGAGAAACTGCTTTGTGTTCTGTTAATTCATCTCACAGAGTTACATCTTTCCCTTCAAGAAGCCTTTCGTTAATGCTGTTCTTGTGAAATTGGCAAAGTGATATTTGGAAGCCCATAGAGGGCTACGGTGAAAAAGGAAATACCTTCCGTTAAATACTGGAAAGAAGCTTTCTGAGAAACTGCTTTGTTTTCTGTTAATTCATCTCACAGAGTTACAGCTTTCCCCTCAAGAAGCCTTTCTCTAAGATTATTCTTCTGGAATTGGCAAAGTGATATTTGGAAGCCCTTAGAGGGCTATGGTGAAAAAGGAAGTATCTTCCGTTAAAAACTGGAAGAAGCTTTCTGAGAAACTGCTTTGTGTTCTGATAATTCATCTCACGGTGTTACATCTTTCCCTTCAATAAGCCATTGATAAGGCTGTTCTTGTGGAATTGGCAAAGTGATATTTGGAAGCCCATAGAGGGCTAAGGTGAAAAATTAAATATCTTCCGTTAAAAACTGGAAAGAAGCTTTCTGAGAAACTGCTTTGTGTTCTGTTAATTCATCTCACAGAGTTACAGCTTTCCCTTCAAGAAGCCTTTCTAATGCTGTTCTTGTGGAATTGGCAAAGTGATATTTGGAAGCCCATAGAGGGCTATGGTGAAAAGGAAATATCTTCCGTTAAAAACTGGAAGAAGCTTTCTGAGAAACTGCTTTGTGTTCTGTTAATTCATCTCACAGAGTTACATCTTTCCTTCAAGAAGCCTTTCTCTAAGACTGTTCTTGTGGAATTGGCAAAGTGATATTTGGAAGCCCATAGAGGCTATGGTGAAAAGGAAATATCTTCCGTTAAAAACTGGAAAGAAGCTTTCTGAGAAACTGCTTTGTGTTCTGTTAATTCATCTCACAGAGTTACATCTTTCCTCAAGAAGCCTTTGCTAAGACTGTTCTTGTGGAATTGCAAAGTGATATTTGGAAGCCCATAGAGGGCTATGGTGAAAAGGAAATATCTTCGTTAAAAACTGGAAAGAAGCTTTCTGAGAAACTGCTTTGTGTTCTGTTAATTCATCTCACAGAGTTACAGCTTTCCTTCAAGAAGCCTTTCCTAAGACTGTTCTTGTGGAATTGGCAAAGTGATATTTGGAAGCCCATAGAGGGCTATGGTGAAAAGGAAATATCTTCCGTTAAAAACTGGAAAGAAGCTTTCTGAGAAACTGCTTTGTGTTCTGTTAATTCATCTCACAGAGTTACAGCTTTCCCTCAAGAAGCCTTTCGCTAAGACTGTTCTTGTGGAATTGCAAAGTGATATTTGGAAGCCCATAGAGGGCTATGGTGAAAAGGAAATATCTTCAGTTAAAAACTGGAAAGAAGCTTTCTGAGAAACTGCTTTGTGTTCTGTTAATTCATCTCACAGAGTTACATCTTTCCTCAAGAAGCCTTTCGCTAAGACTGTTCTTGTGGAATTTGCAAAGTGATATTTGGAAGCCCATAGAGGCTATGGTGAAAAGGAAATACCTTCCGTTAAAAACTGGAAAGAAGCTTTCTGAGAAACTGCTTTGTGTTCTGTTAATTCATCTCACAGAGTTACAGCTTTCCCTCAAGAAGCCTTTCGCTAAGACTGTTCTTGTGGAATTGGCAAAGTGATATTTGGAAGCCCATAGGGCTATGGTGAAAAGGAAATATCTTCAGTTAAAAACTGGAAAGAAGCTTTCTGAGAAACTGCTTTGTGTTCTGTTAATTCATCTCACAGAGTTACATCTTTCCTCAAGAAGCCTTTCGCTAAGACTGTTCTTGTGGAATTGCAAAGTGATATTTGGAAGCCCATAGAGGGCTATGGTGAAAAGGAAATATCTTCGGTTAAAACTGGAAAGAAGCTTTCTGAGAAACTGCTTTGTGTTCTGTTAATTCATCTCACAGAGTTACATCTTTCCTTCAAGAAGCCTTTCGCTAAGCTGTTCTTGTGGAATTGGCAAAGTGATATTTGGAAGCCCATAGAGGGCTATGGTGAAAAGGAAATATCTTCCGTTAAAAACTGGAAAGAAGCTTTCTGAGAAACTGCTTTGTGTTCTGTTAATTCATCTCACTGAGTTACAGCTTTCCTTCAAGAAGCCTTTCCTAAGACTGTTCTTGTGGAATTGCAAAGTGATATTTGGAAGCCCATAGAGGGCTATGGTGAAAAGGAAATATCTTCAGTTAAAAACTGGAAAGAAGCTTTCTGAGAAACTGCTTTGTGTTCTGTTAATTCATCTCACAGAGTTACAGCTTTCCCTCAAGAAGCCTTTCGCTAAGACTGTTCTTGTGGAATTGCAAAGTGATATTTGGAAGCCCATAGAGGGCTATGGTGAAAAGGAAATATCTTCAGTTAAAACTGAAAGAAGCTTTCTGAGAAACTGCTTTGTGTTCTGTTAATTCATCTCACAGAGTTACAGCTTTCCCTCAAGAAGCCTTTCGCTAAGACTGTTCTTGTGGAATTGCAAAGTGATATTTGGAAGCCCATAGAGGGCTAAGGTGAAAAGGAAATATCTTCGTTAAAAACTGAAAGAAGCTTTCTGAGAAACTGCTTTGTGTTCTGTTAATTCATCTCACTGAGTTACAGCTTTCCCTCAAGAAGCCTTTCACTAAGACTGTTCTTGTGGAATTGCAAAGTGATATTTGGAAGCCCATAGAGGCTATGGTGAAAAGGAAATATCTTCGTTAAAAACTGGAAAGAAGCTTTCTGAGAAACTGCTTTGTGTTCTGTTAATTCATCTCACAGAGTTACAGCTTTCCCTCAAGAAGCCTTTCGCTAAGACTGTTCTTGTGGAATTTGCAAAGTGATATTTGGAAGCCCATAGAGGCTATGGTGAAAAGGAAATATCTTCCGTTAAAAACTGGAAAGAAGCTTTCTGAGAAACTGCTTTGTGTTCTGTTAATTCATCTCACAGAGTTACAGCTTTCCCTCAAGAAGCCTTTCACTAAGACTGTTCTTGTGGAATTGCAAAGTGATATTTGGAAGCCCATAGAGGCTATGGTGAAAAAGAAATATCTTCAGTTAAAAACTGGGAAGAAGCTTTCTGAGAAACTGCTCTGTGTTTTGTTAATTCATCTCAAAGAGTTACAGCTTTACCCTCAAGAAGACTTTTGTTAAGACTGTTCTTGTTTAATTTTCAAAGTGATATTTTTAAGCCTATATAGGGCTACGGTGAAAAAGGAAATATCCTAACATAAAAACTGGAAAGAATCTTTCTGAGAAACTGCTTTGTGTTCTGTTAATACATCTCACAGAGTTACAGCTTTTCCCTCAAGAAGCCTTTCGCTAAGACTGTTCTTGTGGAATTTGCAAAGTGATATTTGGAAGCCCATAGAGGGCTATGGTGAAAAAGGAAATATCTTCCGTTAAAAACTGGAAAGAAGCTTTCTGAGAAACTGATTTTTGATCTGTTAATTCATCTCATAGAGTTACAGCTTTCCCCTCAAGAAGCCTTTCGATAAGAGTGTTCTTGTGGAATTTGCAAAGTGATATTTGGAAGCCCTTAGAGGGCTATGGTGAAAAAAGATATATCTTCAGTTAAAAACTGAAAAGAAGGTTTCTGAGAAACTGCTTTTTGATCTATGACTTCCACTCACTGAGTTACAGCTGTATTTCGTAGAGCTGTTTGCTAGCCTAATTTCTGTGGAATCTGAGAACTGTTATTTCGGATCAATTTGAAGACTATAGGGCCAAAGGAAATATCCGCTGATGAAAGTGAGAAAGAAGCTTTCTGAGAAACTTCTTTGTGATCTGTGAGTTCATCTCACAGAGTTACAGCTTTCCCCACAAGAAGCCTTTCGCTAAGACAATTCTTGTGGGATTTGAGAAGTGATATTTGGAAGCCCATCGAGGGCTATGGTGAAAAGGAAATATCTTCAGTTAAAAACTGAAAAGAAGCTTTTTGAGAAACTGCTTTGTGTTCTGTTAATTCATCTCACAGTGTTACAGCTCTACCCTCAGGAAGCCGTTCACTAAGACTGTTCTTGTGGAATTTCCAAAGAGATATTTGGAAGCCCATAGAGCGCTATGGTGAAAAAGGAAATATCTTCAGTTAAAAACTGGAAAGAAGCTTTCTGAGAAACTGCTTTGTGTTCTGTTAATTCATCTCACAAAGTTACAGCTTTCCTATCAAGAATCCTTTCACTAAGACTGTTCTTGAGAAGTTTACAAAGTGATATTTGGAAGCCCATAGAGGGGTACGGTTAAAAAGGAAATTTCCTCACATAAAAACTGGAAAGAAGCTTTCTGAGAAACTGCTTTGTGTTCTGTTAATTCATCTCACAGAGTTACAGCTTTCCCTCAAGAAGCCTTTCGCTAAGACTGTTCTTGTGGAATTTGCAAAGTGATATTTGGAAGCCCATAGAGGGCTATGGTGAAAAGGAAATATCTTCAGTTAAAAACTGGAAGAAGCTTTCTGAGAAACTGCTTTGTGTTCTGATAATTCATCTCACAGAGTTACAGCTTTCCCTCAAGAAGCCTTTCACTAAGACTGTTCTTGTGGAATTTGCAAAGTGATATTTGAAGCCCATAGAGGCTATGGTGAAAAGGAAATATCTTCAGTTAAAAACTGGAAAGAAGCTTTCTGAGAAACTGCTTTGTGTTCTGTTAATTCATCTCACAGAGTTACAGCTTTCCCTCAAGAAGCCTTTCTCTAAGACTGTTCTTGTGGAATTGGCAAAGTGATATTTGGAAGCCCATAGGGCTATGGTGAAAAGGAAATGTCTTGCTTTAAAAACTGGAAACAAGCTTTCTGAGAAACTGCTTTGTGTTCTGATAATTCATCTCACAGTGTTACATCTTTCCTTCAATAAGCCATCGCTAAGGCTGTTCTTGTGGAATTGGCAAAGTGATATTTGGAAGCCCATAGAGGGCTAAGGTGAAAAGGAAATATCTTCCGTTAAATACTGGAAAGAAGCTTTCTGAGAAACTGCTTTGTGTTCTGTTAATTCATCTCACAGAGTTACAGCTTTCCTCAAGAAGCCTTTCTCTAAGATTGTTCTTGTGGAATTGGCAAAGTGATATTTGGAAGCCCATAGAGGGCTATGGTGAAAAGGAAATATCTTCGTTAAAAACTGGAAAGAAGCTTTCTGAGAAACTGCTTTGTGTTCTGTTAATTCATCTCACAGAGTTACAGCTTTCACCTCAAGAAGCCTTTCGCTAAGACTGTTCTTGTGGAATTGGCAAGTGATATTTGGAAGCCCATAGAGGGCTATGGTGAAAAGGAAATATCTTCCGTTAAAAACTGGAAAGAAGCTTTCTGAGAAACTGCTTTGTGTTCTGATAATTCATCTCACAGTGTTACATCTTTCCCTTCAATAAGCCATCGCTAAGGCTGTTCTTGTGGAATTGGCAAAGTGATATTTGGAAGCCCATAGAGGGCTAAGGTGAAAAGGAAATATCTTCCGTTAAAAACTGGAAAGAAGCTTTCTGAGAAACTGCTTTGTGTTCTGTTAATTCATCTCACAGAGTTACATCTTTCCCTTCAAGAAGCCTTTCGCTAATGCTGTTCTTGTGGAATTGGCAAAGTGATATTTGGAAGCCCATAGAGGCTATGGTGAAAAGGAAATATCTTCCATTAAAAACTGGAAAGAATCTTTCTGAGAAACTGCTTTGTGTTCTGTTAATTCATCTCACAGAGTTACAGCTTTCCCCTCAAGAAGCCTTTCTCTAAGACTGTTCTTGTGGAATTGGCAAAGTGATATTTGGAAGCCCATAGAGGGCTATGGTGAAAAAGGAAATATCTTCGGTTAAAAACTGGAAAGAAGCATTCTGAGAAACTGCTTTGTGTTCTGTTAATTCATCCCACAGAGTTACATCTTTCTCTTCAAGAAGCCTTTCGCTAAGGCTGTTCTTGTGGAATTGGCAAAGTGATATTTGGAAGCCCATAGAGGGCTATGGTGAAAAAGGAAATGTCTTCCTTTAAAAACTGGAAACAAGCTTTCTGAGAAACTGCTTTGTGTTCTGATAATTCATCTCACAGTGTTACATCTTTTCCTTCAATAAGCCATCGCTAAGGCTGTTCTTGTGGAATTGGAAAAGTGATATTTGGAAGCCCATAGAGGGCTATGGTGAAAAAGGAAATATCTTCCGTTAAAAACTGGAAATAAGCTTTCTGAGAAACTGCTTTGTATTCTGTAAATTCATCTCACAGAGTTACACCTTTCACCTCAAGAAGCCTTTCGCTAAGGCTGTTCTTGTGGAATTGGCAAAGTGATATTTGGAAGCCCATAGAGGGCAATGGAGAAAAAGGAAATATCTTTCGTTAAAAACTGGAAAGAAGCTTTCTGAGAAACTGCTTTGTGTTCTGTTTATTCCTCTCACAGAGTTACAGCTTTCCTTCAAGAAGCCTTTCGCTAAGGCTGTTCTTGTGGAATTGGCAAAGTGATATTTGAAGCCCATAGACGGCTATGGTGAAAAAGGATGTATCTTCGGTTAAAAACTGGAAAGAAACTTTCTGAGAAACTCCTTTGCGTTGTGTTAATTCATCTCACAGAGTTACATCTTTCCCTTCAATAAGCCTTTCGCTAAGGCTGCTCTTGTGGAATTGGCAAAGTGGTATTTGGAAGCCCATAGAGGCCAATGGTGAAAAAGGAAATATCTTCCGTTAAAAACTGGAAAGAAGCTTTCTGAGAAAGTGCTTTGTGTTCTGTTAATTCATCTCACAGAGTTACATCTTTCCCTTCAAGAAGCCATTCGCTAATGCTGTTCTTGTGGAATAGGCAATGTGTTATTTGGAAGCCCATAGAGGGCTATGGTGGAAAAGGAAATATCTTCCGTTAAATACTGGAAAGAGGCTTTCTGAGAAACTGCTTTGTGTTCTATTAATTCATCTCACAGAGTTACACCTTTCACCTCAAGAAACCTTTCTCTAAGACTGTTCTTGTGGAATTGGCAAAGTGATATTTGGAAGCCCATATAGGGATATGGTGAAAAAGGAAATATCTTCCGTTATATACTGGAAAGAAGCTTTCTGAGAAACTGCTTTGTGTTCTGTTAATTCATCTCACAGAGTTACAGCTTTCCCCTCAAGAAGCCTTTCTCTAAGACTGTTCTTGTGGATTTGGAAAAGTTATATTTCGAAGCCCTTAGAGGGCTATGGTGAAAAAGGATGTATCTTCGGTTAAAAACTGGAAAGAAGCTTTCTGAGAAACTGCTTTGTGTTCTGTTAATTCATCTCACAGAGTTACATCTTTCCCTTCAAGAAGCCTTTCGCTAAGGCTGTTCTTGTGGAATTGGCAAAGTGATATTTGGAAGCCCATAGAGGGCTAAGGTGAAAAAGGAAATATCTTCCGTTAAAAACTGGAAAGAAGCTTTCTGAGAAACTGCTTTGTGTTCTGTTAATTCATCTCACAGAGTTACATCTTTCCCTTCAAGAAGCCTTTCGCTAAGTCTGTTCTTGTGGAATTGGCAAAGTGATATTTGGAAGCCCATAGAGGGCAATGGTGAAAAAGGAAATATCTTCCATTAAAAACTGGAAAGAAGCTTTCTGAGAAACTGCTTTGTGTTCTGTTAATTCATCTCACAGAGTTACAGCTTTCCCCTCAAGAAGCCTTTCTCTAAGACTGTTCTTGTGGAATTGGCAAAGTGATATTTCGAAGCCCATAGAGGGCTATGGTGAAAAAGGAAATATCTTCGGTTAAAAACTGGAAAGAAGCATTCTGAGAAACTGCTTTGTGTTCTGTTAATTCATCTCACAGAGTTACATCTTTCCCTTCAAGAAGCCTTTCGCTAAGGCTGTTCTTGTGGAATTGGCAAAGTGATATTTGGAAGCCCATAGAGGGCTATGGTGAAAAAGGAAATATCTTCCTTTAAAAACTGGAAACAAGCTTTCTGAGAAACTGCTTTGTGTTCTGATAATTCATCTCACAGTGTTACATCTTTTCCTTCAATAAGCCATCGCTAAGGCTGTTCTTGTGGAATTGGCAAAGTGATATTTGGAAACCCATAGAGGGCTATGGTGAAAAAGGAATTATCTTCCGTTAAAAACTGGAAAGAAGCTTTCTGAGAAACTGCTTTGTGTTCTGTTAATTCATCTCACAGAGTTACAGCTTTCACCTCAAGAAGCCTTTCTCTAAGACTGTTCTTGTGGAATTGGCAAAGTGATATTTGGAAGCCCATAGAGGGCTATGGTGAAAAACGAAATATCTTCCGTTAAATACTGGAAAGAAGCTTTCTGAGAAACTGCTTTGTGTTCTGTTAATTCCTCTCACAGAGTTACAGCTTTCCCCTCAAAAAGCCTTTCTCTAAGACTGTTCTTGTGGATTTGGAAAAGTTATATTTCGAAGCCCTTAGACGGCTATGGTGAAAAAGGATGTATCTTCGGTTAAAAACTGGAAAGAAACTTTCTGAGAAACTCCTTTGCGTTGTGTTAATTCATCTCACAGAGTTACATCTTTCCCTTCAAAAAGCCTTTCGCTAAGGCTGCTCTTGTGGAATTGGCAAAGTGGTATTTGGAAGCCCATAGAGGCCAATGGTGAAAAAGGAAATATCTTCCGTTAAAAACTGGAAAGAAGCTTTCTGAGAAACTGCTTTGTGTTCTGTTAATTCATCTCACAGAGTTACATCTTTCCCTTCAAGAAGCCATTCGCTAATGCTGTTCTTGTGGAATTGGCAAAGTGATATTTGGAAGCCCATAGAGGGCTATGGTGGAAAAGGAAATATCTTCCGTTAAATACTGGAAAGAGGCTTTCTGAGAAACTGCTTTGTGTTCTATTAATTCATCTCACAGAGTTACACCTTTCACCTCAAGAAACCTTTCTCTAAGACTGTTCTTGTGGAATTGGCAAAGTGATATTTGGAAGCCCATAGAGGGCTATGGTGAAAAAGGAAATATCTTCCGTTAAATACTGGAAAGAAGCTTTCTGAGAAACTGCTTTGTGTTCTGTTAATTCCTCTCACAGAGTTACAGCTTTCCCCTCAAGAAGCCTTTCTCTAAGACTGTTCTTGTGGATTTGGAAAAGTTATATTTCGAAGCCCTTAGAGGGCTATGGTGAAAAAGGATGTATCTTCGGTTAAAACTGGAAGAAGCTTTCTGAGAAACTGCTTTGTGTTCTGTTAATTCATCTCACAGAGTTACATCTTTCCCTTCAAGAAGCCTTTCGCTAAGGCTGTTCTTGTGGAATTGGCAAAGTGATATTTGGAAGCCCATAGAGGGCTAAGGTGAAAAAGGAAATATCTTCCGTTAAAAACTGGAAAGAAGCTTTCTGAGAAACTGCTTTGTGTTCTGTTAATTCATCTCACAGAGTTACATCTTTCCCTTCAAGAAGCCTGTCGCTAAGTCTGTTCTTGTGGAATTGGCAAAGTGATATTTGGAAGCCCATAGAGGGCTATGGTGAAAAGGAAATATCTTCCATTAAAAACTGGAAAGAAGCTTTCTGAGAAACTGCTTTGTGTTCTGTTAATTCATCTCACAGAGTTACAGCTTTCCCTCAAAGCCTTTCTCTAAGACTGTTCTTATGGAATTGGCAAAGTGATATTTGAAGCCCATAGAGGCTATGGTGAAAAGGAAATATCTTCCGTTAAAAACTGGAAAGAAGCTTTCTGAGAAACTGCTTTGTGTTCTGTTAATTCATCTCACAGAGTTACATCTTTCCCTTCAAGAAGCCTTTCGCTAAGACTGTTCTTGTGGAATTGGCAAAGTGATATTTGGAAGCCCATAGAGGGCTATGGTGAAAAAGGAAATGTCTTCCTTTAAAAACTGGAAAGAAGCTTTCTGAGAAACTGCTTTGTGTTCTGATAATTCATCTCACAGTGTTACATCTTTTCCTTCAATAAGCCATCGCTAAGGCTGTTCTTGTGGAATTGGCAAAGTGATATTTGGAAACCCATAGAGGGCTATGGTGAAAAAGGAATTATCTTCCGTTAAAAACTGGAAAGAAGCTTTCTGAGAAACTGCTTTGTATTCTGTTAATTCATCTCACAGAGTTACACTTTTCACCTCAAGAAGCCTTTCTCTAAGACTGTTCTTGTGGAATTGGCAAAGTGATATTTGGAAGCCCATAGAGGGCTATGGTGAAAAACGAAATATCTTCCGTTAAATACTAGAAGGAAGCTTTCTGAGAAACTGCTTTGTGTTCTGTTAATTCCTCTCACAGAGTTACAGCTTTCCCCTCAAGAAGCCTTTCTCTAAGACTGTTCTTGTGGATTTGGAAAAGTTATATTTCGAAGCCCTTAGACGGCTATGGTGAAAAAGGATGTATCTTCGGTTAAAAACTGGAAAGAAACTTTCTGAGAAACTCCTTTGCGTTGTGTTAATTCATCTCACAGAGTTACATCTTTCCCTTCAATAAGCCTTTCGCTAAGGCTGCTCTTGTGGAATTGGCAAAGTGGTATTTGGAAGCCCATAGAGGCCAATCTTGAAAAAGGAAATATCTTCCGTTAAAAACTGGAAAGAAGCTTTCTGAGAAAGTGCTTTGTGTTCTGTTAATTCATCTCACAGAGTTACATCTTTCCCTTCAAGAAGCCATTCGCTAATGCTGTTCTTGTGGAATTGGCAAAGTGATATTTGGAAGCCCATAGAGGGCTATGGTGAAAAAGGAAATATCTTCCGTTAAATACTGGAAAGAAGCTTTCTGAGAAACTGCTTTGTGTTCTGTTAATTCATCTCACAGAGTTACAGCTTTCACCTCAAGAAACTTTCTCTAAGACTGTTCTTGTGGAATTGGCAAAGTGATATTTGGAAGCCCATATAGGGATATGGTGAAAAAGGAAATATCTTCCGTTATATACTGGAAAGAAGCTTTCTGAGAAACTGCTTTGTGTTCTGTTTATTCCTCTCACAGAGTTACAGCTTTCCCCTCAAGAAGCCTTTCTCTAAGACTGTTCTTGTGGATTTGGAAAAGTTATATTTCGAATCCCTTAGAGGGCTATGGTGAAAAAGGATGTATCTTCGGTTAAAAACTGGAAAGAAACTTTCTGAGAAACTGCTTTGCGTTCTGTTAATTCATCTCACAGAGTTACATCTTTCCCTTCAAGAAGCCTTTCGCTAAGGCTGTTCTTGTGGAATTGGCAAAGTGATATTTGGAAGCCCCTAGAGGGCTATGGTGAAAAGGAAATATCTTCCATTAAAACTGGAAAGAAGCTTTCTGAGAAACTGCTTTGTGTTCTGTTAATTCATCTCACAGAGTTACATCTTTCCCTTCAAAAGCCTTTCGCTAAGTCTGTTCTTGTGGAATTGGAAAAGTGATATTTGGAAGCCCATAGAGGCTATGGTGAAAAGGAAATATCTTCCGTTAAATACTGGAAAGAAGCTTTCTGAGAAACTGCTTTGTGTTCTGTTAATTCATCTCACAGAGTTACATCTTTCCTTCAATAAGCCTTTCGCTAAGGCTGTTCTTGTGGAATTGGCAAAGTGATATTTGGAAGCCCATAGAGGGCTATGGTGAAAAGGAAATATCTTCCGTTAAAAACTGGAAAGAAGCTTTCTGAGAAACTGCTTTGTGTTCTGTTAATTCATCTCACAGAGTTACATCTTTCCCTCAAGAAGCCTTTCGCTAAGGCTGTTCTTGTGGAATTGGCAAAGTGATATTTGAAGCCCATAGGGCTATGGTGAAAAGGAAATATCTTCCATTAAAACTGGAAAGAAGCTTTCTGAGAAACTGCTTTGTGTTCTGTTAATTCATCTCACAGAGTTACATCTTTCCTTCAAGAAGCCTGTCGCTAAGTCTGTTCTTGTGGAATTGGCAAAGTGATATTTGGAAGCCCATAGAGGGCAATGGTGAAAAGGAAATATCTTCCGTTAAAAACTGGAAAGAAGCTTTCTGAGAAACGGCTCTGTGTTCTGTTAATTCATCTCACAGAGTTACATCTTTCCCTTCAAGAAGCCTTTCGCTAAGTCTGTTCTTGTGGATTTGGCAAAGTGATAATGGAAGCCCATAGAGGGCTATGGTGAAAAAGGAAATATCTTCCGTTAAAAACTGGAAAGAAGCTTTCTGAGAAACTGCTTTGTGTTCTGACAATTCATCTCACGGTGTTACATCTTTCCCTTCAATAAGCCATTGATAAGGCTGTTCTTGTGGAATTGGCAAAGTGATATTTGGAAGCCCATAGAGGGCTAAGGTGAAAAATTAAATATCTTCCATTAAAAACTGGAAAGAAGCTTTTTGAGAAGCTGCTTTGGGTTCTGTTAATTCATCTCACAGAGTTACAGCTTTCCCTTCAAGAAGCCTGTCGCTAAGTCTGTTCTTGTCGAATTGGCAAAGAGATATTTGGAAGCCCATAGCGGGCTATGGGGAAAAAGGAAATATCTTTTGTAAAAAACTGGAGAGTAGCTTTCTGAGAAACTGCTTTGTGTTCTGTTAATTCATCTCACAGAGTTACAGCTTTCACCTCAATAAGCCTTTCTCTAAGACTGTTCTTGTGGAATTGGCAAGGTGATATTTAGAAGCCCATAGCGGGCTACAGTGAAAAAGGAAATATCTTGCGTTAAAAACTGGAGAGAAGCTTTCTGAGAAACTGCTTTGTGTTCTGATAATTCATCTCACAGAGTTACATCTTTCCCTTCAATAAGCCTTTCGCTAAGGCTGTTCTTGTGGAATTGGCAAAGTGATATTTGGAAGCCCATAGAGGGCTATGGTGAAAAAGGAAATATCTTCCATTAAAACTGGAAAGAAACTTTCTGAGAAACTGCTTTGTGTTCTGATAATTCATCTCACAGAGTTACAGCTTTCCTCAAGAAGCCTTTCGCTAAGGCTGTTCTTGTGGAATTTGCAAAGTGATATTTGGAAGCCCATAGAGGCTATGGTGAAAAGGAAATATCTTCGGTTAAAAACTGGAAACAAGCTTTCTGAGAAACTGCTTTGTGTTCTGATAATTCATCTCACAGTGTTACATCTTTCCTTCAAAAGCCTTTCGCTAAGGCTGTTCTTGTGGAATTGGCAAAGTGATATTTGGAAGCCCATAGAGGGCTAAGGTGAAAAGGAAATATCTTCGTTAAAACTGGAAAGAAGGTTTCTGAGAAACTGCTTTGTGTTCTGATAATTCATCTCACAGAGTTACAGCTTTCCTCAAGAAGCCTTCGCTAAGGCTGTTCTTGTGGAATTTGCAAAGTGATATTTGAAGCCCATAGAGGGCTAAGGTGAAAAAGGAAATATCTTCCATTAAAACTGGAAAGAAACTTTCTGAGAAACTGCTTTGTGTTCTGTTAATTCATCTCACAGAGTTACAGCTTTCACCTCAAGAAGCCTTTCTAAGACTGTTCTTGTGGAATTGGAAAAGTGATATTTGGAAGCCCATAGAGGGCTAAGGTGAAAAGGAAATATCTTCCTTTAAAAACTGGAAAGAAACTTTCTGAGAAACTGCTTTGTGTTCTGTTAATTCATCTCACAGTGTTACATCTTTCCTTCAAAAGCCTTTCGCTAAGACTGTTCTTGTGGAATTTGCAAAGTGATATTTGGAAGCCCATAGAGGCTATGGTGAAAAGGAAATATCTTCGTTAAAACTGGAAAGAAGCTTGAGAAACTGCTTTGTGTTCTGATAATTCATCTCACAGAGTTACAGCTTTCACCTCAAGAAGCCTTTCTAAGACTGTTCTTGTGGAATTTGCAAAGTGATATTTGAAGCCCATAGAGGCTATGGTGAAAAGGAAATATCTTCGGTTAAAAACTGGAAAGAAGCATTCTGAGAAACTGCTTTGTGTTCTGTTAATTCATCTCACAGAGTTACAGCTTTCCTCAAGAAGCCTTTCTCTAAGATTGTTCTTGTGGAATTGGAAAAGTGATATTTGAAGCCCATAGAGGGCAATGGTGAAAAGGAAATATCTTCGGTTAAAAACTGGAAAGAAGCATTCTGAGA
>JAKFHT010002022.1:0-20814 GCA_023783455.1 Erythrocebus patas
CGCTCAAACCAATTTTGACCGGCTCAAAATGGACTCAAACCCGACCATCCGGCTCAAACCGGTTTTGACCGGCTCAAACAGACTCAAACTGGTTTTGACCGTATTTTCCGGACCAGATCAGCTCAAAACGGTTTTGAGCTGCTCAAACCGGACTCAAACCAGGCCAGACCGGCTCAAACCTGTTTTGACTGGCTCAAAAGGACTCAAACCGAACAAACAGGCTCAAACCGGTTTTGACCGGCTGAAACCTGACTCAAACCGGACTAGACTGGCTCACACCGGTTTTGAATGGCTCAAACTGACTCAAACAGGAACAGACCGCTCAAACAGTAACAGACCGGCTCAAATCGGCTCAAGCCAGACCAGACCGGCTCAAACTGCCTCAAACCTGACCAGAACATCTCAAACCGGCTTTCACCGCCTCAAACCGTACTCATACGGGTTTTGACCAGATCAAAGCAGGCCAGACCGTCTCCAATCGATTTTGACTGGCTCAAACCGGACTCAAACCGGACTAGACCGGCTCAAACCGGTTTTAAACGGCTCAAACCGGACTCAAACAGGAACAGACCAGCTCAAACCGACTCACACCAGACCAGAACGGCTCAAACCGGCTCAAACCGGACCAGAACATCTCAAACCGGTTTTCACCGGCTCAAACCGGTCTAATACGGGTTTTGACCAGATCAAACCAGGCCAGACCGGCTCAAACCGGTTTTGACCGCCTGAAACCGGACTCAAACCGGCCCAGACATGTTTCAATCGGTTTTGACAGGCTCAAACCGGACCAGACCGGCTCAAACCAGACCAGACCGCTCAAACCGGCTCAAACGGTTTTGACTGGCACAAACCGGACTAAAACATGACCGGACCGGCTCAAACCGGATCAATCCAGGACAGACGGGCTCAAACCGGTTTTGACCTGCTCAAACCGGACTCAAACGGGTTTTGACCACATCAAACCAGGCCAGACCGGCTCAAACCAATTTTGACCGGCTCAAACTGGACTCAAACCGGACCAGCCCGGCTCAAACCGGTTTTGACCGGCTCAAACAGACTCAAACCGGTTTTGACCATATTTATCCGGACCAGACCAGCTCAAAACGGTTTGGACCTGCTCAAACCGGACTCAAACCAGGCCAGACCGGCTCAAACCGGTTTTGACCTGCTCAAACCGGACTCAAACCGGACCAGACCGGCTCAAACCTGTTTCGACTAGCTCAAAAAGGACTCAAACCGGAACAAACAGGCTCAAACCGGTTTTGACCGGCTGAAACCGGACTCAAACCGGAGTAGACCGGCTCACACCGGTTTTGAATGGCTCAAACTGGACTCAAACAGGAACAGACCGGCTCAAACAGTAACAGAACGGCTCAATCCGGCTCAAGCCAGACCAGACCGGCTCAAACTGCCTCAAACCTGACCAGAACATCTCAAACCGGCTTTCACCGGATCAAACCGTACTCATACGGGTTTTGACCAGATCAAAGCAGGTCAGGCCGTCTCCAATCGATTTTGACTGGCTCAAACTGGACTCAAACCGGACTAGACCAACTCAAACTGGTTTTGAACGGCTCAAACCGGACTCAAACAGGAACAGACCGGCTGAAACAGGAACAGACCAGATCAAACCGGCTCACACCAGGCCAGACGGGCTCAAACCAGTATTGACTGGCTGAAACCAGACTCAAACCGGCCCAGACCGGTTTCAATCGGTTTTGACAGGCTCAAACCGGACAAGACTGGCTCAAACCGAACCAGACCGGCTGAAACCGGTTTTGACTGGCTCAAACCGGACTAAAACATGACTGGACCGGCTCAAACCGGATCAACCCCGGCCAGACGGGCTCAAACCGGTTTTGACCTGCTCAAACCGGACTCAAACGGGTTTTGACCAAATCAAACCAGGCCAGACCGGCTCAAACCAATTTTGACCGGCTCAAACTGGACTCAAACCCGACCAGACCGGCTCAAACCGGTTTTGACCGGCTCAAACAGACTCAAACTGGTTTTGACCGTGTTTTTCCAGACCAGATCAGCTCAAAACGGTTTTGACCTGCTCAAACCGGACTCAAACCAGGCCAGACCGGCTCAAACCGGTTTTGACCGGCTCATACTGGACTCAAACCGGACCAGACCGGCTCAAACCTGTTTTGACTGGCTCAAAAAGGACTCAAACCGGAACAAACAGGCTCAAACCGGTTTTGACCAGCTGAAACCGGACTCAAACCGGACTAGACCGGCTCACACCGGTTTTGAATGGCTCAAACTGGACTCAAACAGGAACAGACCGGCTCAAACAGTAACAGACCGGCTCAAACCGGCTCAAGCCAGACCAGACCGGCTCAAACTGCCTCAAACCTGACCAGAACAACTCAAACCCGCTTTCACTGGCTCAAACCGTACTCATACGGGTTTTGACCAGATCAAAGCAGGCCAGACCCTCTCCAATCGATTTTGACTGGCTCAAACCGGACTCAAATTGGACTAGACTGGCTCAAACCGGTTTTGAACGGCTCAAAACGGACTCAAACAGGAACAGACCGGCTCAAACAGGAACAGACCAGCTCAAACCGGCTCACACCAGACCAGAACGGCTCAAACCGGCTCAAACCGGACCAGAACACCTCAAACCAGTTTTCACTGGCTCAAACCGGTCTCATACGGGTTTTGACCAGATCAAACCAGGCCAGACATTCTCAAACCGGTTTTGACTGGCTCAAACTGGACTCAAACCCGACCAGACCGGCTCAAACCGGTTTTGACCGGCTCAAACAGACTCAAACCTGTTTTGACCATATTTATCCGGACCAGACCAGCTCAAAACGGTTTGGAACTGCTCAAACCGGACTCAAACCAGGCCAGACCGGCTCAAACCGGTTTTGACCGGCTCAAACCGGACTCAAACCGGACCAGACCGGCTCAAACCTGTTTCGACTGGCTCAAAAAGGACACAAACCAGAACAAACAGTCTCAAACCGGTTTTGACCAGCTGAAACGGACTCAAACCGGACTAGACGGCTCACACGGTTTTGAATGGCTCAAACTGGACTCAAACAGGAACAGACCGCTCAAACAGTAACAGACCGGCTCAAACCGGCTCAAGCCAGACCAGACCGGCTCAAACTGGCTCAAACCGGACCAGAACATCTCAAATCGGTTTCACGGCTCAAACCGGACTCATACGGGTTTTGACCAGATCAAACCAGGCCAGACCCTCTCAATCGATTTTGACTGGCTCAAACCGGACTCAAACCGGACTAGACCGGCTCAAACCGGTTTTGACGGCTCAAACCGGACTCAAACAGGAACAGACCGGCTCAAACAGGAACAGACCAGCTCAAACCGGCTCAAACCAGACCAGACGGCTCAAACCGGCTCAAACCGGACCAGAACATCTCAAACCGGTTTTCACCGGCTCAAACCGGTCTCATACGGGTTTTGACCAGATCAAACCAGGCCAGACGGCTCAAACCGGTTTTGACTGGCTGAAACGGACTCAAACCGGCCCAGACCGGTTTCAATCGGTTTTGACAGGCTCATACTGGACCAGACAGGCTCAAACCGAACCAGACCGGCTGGAACTGGTTTTGACTGGCTCAAACGGACTAAAATATGACTGGACCGGCTCAAACCGAATCAATCCAGGCCAGACCGGCTCAAACCGGTTTTGACCAGCTCAAACCGGACTCAAACGGGTTTTGACCAAATCAAACCAGGCCAGACCGCTCAAACCAATTTTGACCGGCTCAAACTGACTCAAACCCGACCAGACCGGCTCAAACCGGTTTTGACCGCTCAAACAGACTCAAACTGGTTTTGACCGTATTTTTCCGGACCAGATCAGCTCAAAACGGTTTGGACCTGCTCAAACCGGACTCAAACCAGGCCAGACCGGCTCAAACCGGTTTTGACCGGCTCAAACCGACTCAAAGCGGACCAGACCGGCTCAAACCTGTTTTGACTGGCTCAAAAGGACTCAAATCGGAACAAACAGGCTCAAACCGGTTTTGACCGGCTGAAACCGGACTCAAACCGACTAGACCGGCTCACACCGGTTTTGAATGGCTCAAACTGACTCAAACAGGAACAGACCGGCTCAAACAGTAACAGACCGGCTCAAACCGGCTCAAGCCAGACCAGACCGGCTCAAACTGCCTCAAACCTGACCAGAACATCTCAAACCGGCTTTCACCGCTCAAACCGTACTCATACGGGTTTTGACCAGATCAAAGCAGGCCAGACCCTCCAATCGATTTTGACTGGCTCAAAAGGACTCAAACCGGACTAGACTGGCTCAAACCGGTTTTGAACGGCTCAAACCGGACTCAAACAGGAACAGACAGCTCAAACAGGAACAGACCAGCTCAAACCGCTCACACCAGACCAGAACGGCTCAAACCGCTCAAACCGACCAGAACATCTCAAACCAGTTTTCACCGGCTCAAACCGGTCTCATACGGGTTTTGACCAGATCAAACCAGGCCAGACAGGCTCAAACCTGTTTTGACTGGCTGAAACCGACTCAAACCGCCCAGACCGGTTTCAATCGGTTTTGACAGGCTCAAACCGACCAGACCGCTCAAACCGAACCAGACCGGCTGAAACCGGGTTTGACTGGCTCAAACCGGACTAAAATATGACTGGACCGGCTCAAACCGGATCAATCCAGGCCAGACGGGCTCAAACCGGTTTTTACCAGCTCAAACCGGACTCAAACGGGTTTTGACCAAATCAAACCAGGCCAGACCGGCTCAAACCAATTTTGACCGGCTCAAACTGGACTCAAACCCGACCAGACCGGCTCAAACCGGTTTTGACCGGCTCAAACAGACTCAAACCGGTTTTGACCATATTTATCTGGACCAGACCAGCTCAAAACGGTTTCGTCCTGCTCAAACCGGACTCAAACCAGGCCAGACCGGCTCAAACTGGTTTTGACCGGCTCAAACCGGACTCAAACCGGACCAGACTGGCTCAAACCTGTTTTGACTAGCTCAAAAAAGACTCAAACCGGAACAAACAGGCTCAAACCGGTTTTGACCGGCTGAAACCGGACTGAAACCAGACTAGACCGGCTCACACTGGTTTTGAATGGCTCAAACTGGATCAAACAGGAACAGACCGGCTCAAACAGTAACAGACCGGCTCAAACCGGCTCAAGCCAGACCAGACCGGCTCAAACTGGCTCAAACCGGACCAGAACATCACAAACCGGATTTCACCTGCTCAAACCGTACTCATACGTGTTTTGACCAGATCAAACCAGGCCAGACCCTCTCCAATCGATTTTGACTGGCTCAAACCGGACTCAAACAGGACTAGACCGGCTCAAACCGGTTTTGAACGGCTCAAACCGGACTCAAACAGCAACAGACAGGCTCAAGCAGGAACAGACCAGCTCAAACCGGCTCACACCAGAAGAGAACGGCTCAAACTGGCTCAAACCGGACCAGAACATCTCAAACCGGTTTTCACCGGCTCAAACCGGTCTCATACGGGTTTTGACCAGATCAAACCAGGCCAGACCGGCTCAAACCGGTTTTGACGGGCTCAAACAGGACTGAAACCGGCGCAGACTGGTTTCAATCGGTTTTGACAGGCTCAAACCGGACCAGACCGGCTCAAATCGAACCAGACCGGCGGAAACCGGTTTTGACTGGCTCAAACCGGACTAAAACATGACCGGACCGGCTCAAACCGGATCAATCAAGGCCAGACCGGCTCAAACCGGTTTTGACCAGCTCAAACCTGACTCAAATGTGTTTTGACCAAATCAAACCAGGCCAGACCGGCTCAAACCTATTTTGACTGGTTCAAACTGGACTCAAACCCGACCAGACCGACTCAAACCGGTTTTGACCGGCTCAAACAGACTCAAACCGGTTTTGACCATATTTATCCGGACCAGACCAGCTCAAAACGGTTTTGACCTGCTCAAACCGGACTCAAACCAGGCCAGACCGGCTCAAACCGGTTTTGACTGGCTCAAACCGGACTAAAACATGACCGGACCGGCTCAAACTGGATCAATCCAGGCCAGACTGCTCAAACCGGTTTTGACTAGCTCAAACCGGACTCAAACGGGTTTTGACCAAATCAAACCAGGCCAGACCGCTCAAACCAATTTTGACCGGCTCAAAATGGACTCAAACCCGACCATCCCGGCTCAAACGGGTTTTGACCGCTCAAACAGACTCAAACTGGTTTTGACCGTATTTTTCCGGACCAGATCAGCTCAAAACGGTTTTGAGCTGCTCAAACCGACTCAAACCAGGCCAGACCGGCTCAAACCTGTTTTGACTGGCTCAAAAGGACTCAAACCGAACAAACAGGCTCAAACCGGTTTTGACCGGCTGAAACCTGACTCAAACCGGACTAGACTGGCTCACACCGGTTTTGAATGGCTCAAACTGACTCAAACAGGAACAGACCGGTTCAAACAGTAACAGACCGCTCAAACCGCTCAAGCCAGACCAGACCGGCTCAAACTGCCTCAAACCTGACCAGAACATCTCAAACCGGCTTTCACCGCTCAAACCGTCTCATACGGGTTTTGACCAGATCAAAGCAGGCCAGACCCTCTCCAATCGATTTTGACTGGCTCAAACCGACTCAAACCGACTAGACCGCTCAAACCGGTTTTGAACGGCTCAAACCGGACTCAAACAGGAACAGACAGGCTCAAACAGGAACAGACCAGCTCAAACCGGCTCACACCAGACCAGAACGGCTCAAACCGCTCAAACCGGACCAGAACATCTCAAACTGGTTTTCACCGCTCAAACCGGTCTCATACGGGTTTTGACCAGATCAAACCAGGCCAGACCGGCTCAAACCGGTTTTGACTGGCTGAAACTGACTCAAACCGCCCAGACCGGTTTCAATCGGTTTTGACAGGCTCAAACCGGACAAGACCGGCTCAAACCGAACCAGACCGCTGAAACCGGTTTTGACTGGCTCAAACCGACTAAAACATGACTGGACCGCTCAAACCGGATCAACCCAGGCCAGACTGCTCAAACCGGTTTTGACCAGCTCAAACCGGACTCAAACCGGTTTTGACCAGATCAAACCAGGCCAGACCGGCTCAAACCAATTTTGACCGGCTCAAACTTGACTCAAACCCGACCAGACCGGCTCAAACCGGTTTTGACCGGCTCAAACAGACTCAAACTGGTTTTGACCGTATTTTTCCAGACCAGATCAGCTCAAAACGGTTTTGACCTGCTCAAACCGGACTCAAACCAGGCCAGACCGGCTCAAACCGGTTTTGACCGGCTCAAACCGGACTCAAACCGACCAGACCGGCTCAAACCTGTTTTGACTGGCTCAAAAAGGACTCAAACCAGAACAAACAGGCTCAAACCGGTTTTGACCGGCTGAAACCTGACTCAAACCGGACTAGACCGGCTCACACCGGTTTTGAATGGCTCAAACTGGACTCAAACAGGAACAGACCGGCTCAAACAGTAACAGACCGGCTCAAACCGGCTCAAGCCAGACCAGACCGGCTGAAACTGACTCAAACTGACCAGAACATCTCAAATCGGCTATCACCGCTTAAACCGTACTCATACGGGTTTTGACCAGATCAAACCAGGCCAGACCGTCTCCAATCGATTTTGACTGGCTCAAACCGGACTCAAACCGGACTAGACCGGCTCAAACCGGTTTTGAACGGCTCAAACCGGACTCAAACAGGAACAGACAGCTCAAACAGGAACAGACCAGCTCAAACCGACTCACACCAGACCAGAACGGCTCAAACCGGCTCAAACCGGACCAGAACATCTCAAACCGGTTTTCACCGGCTCAAACCGGTCTCATACGGGTTTTGACCAGATCAAACCAGGCCAGACAGGCTCAAACCGGTTTTGACTGGCTGAAACCGACTCAAACCGGCCCAGACCGGTTTCAATCGGTTTTGACAGGATCAAACCGGACAAGACTGGCTCAAACCGAACCAGACCGGCTGAAACCGGTTTTGACTGGCTCAAACCGGACTAAAATATGACTGGACCGGCTCAAACCGGATCAATCCAGGCCAGACCGGCTCAAACCGGTTTTCACCAGCTCAAACCGGACTCAAACGGGTTTTGACCAAATCAAACCAGGCCAGACCGGCTCAAACCAATTTTGACCGGCTCAAACTGGACTCAAACCCGACCAGACCGGCTCAAACCGGTTTTGACCGGCTCAAACAGACTCAAACTGGTTTTGACCGTATTTTTCCAGACCAGATCAGCTCAAAACGGTTTTGACCTGCTCAAACCGGACTCAAACCAGGCCAGACCGGCTCAAACTGGTTTTGACCGGCTCAAACCGGACCAGAACGGCTCAACCTGTTTTGACTAGCTCAAAAAAGACTCAAACCGGAACAAACAGGCTCAAACCGGTTTTGACCGGCTGAAACCGGACTGAAACCAGACTAGACCGGCTCACACCGGTTTTGAATGGCTCAAACTGGACTCAAACAGGAACAGACCGGCTCAAACAGTAACAGACCGGCTCAAACCGGCTCAAGCCAGACCAGACCGGCTCAAACTGGCTCAAACCGGACCAGAACATCACAAACCGGATTTCACCTGCTCAAACCGTACTCATACGTGTTTTGACCAGATCAAACCAGGCCAGACCCTCTCCAATCGATTTTGACTGGCTCAAACCGGACTCAAACAGGACTAGACCGGCTCAAACCGGTTTTGAACGGCTCAAACCGGACTCAAACAGCAACAGACAGGCTCAAGCAGGAACAGACCAGCTCAAACCGGCTCACACCAGAAGAGAACGGCTCAAACTGGCTCAAACCGGACCAGAACATCTCAAACCGGTTTTCACCGGCTCAAACCGGTCTCATACGGGTTTTGACCAGATCAAACCAGGCCAGACCGGCTCAAACCGGTTTTGACTGGCTCAAACCGGACTCAAACCGGACTAGACCGGCTCAAACCGGTTTTGAACGGCTCAAACCGGACTCAAACAGCAACAGACAGGCTCAAGCAGGAACAGACCAGCTCAAACCGCTCACACCAGACCAGAACGGCTCAAACTGGCTCAAACCGACCAGAACATCTCAAACCGGTTTTCACCGGCTCAAACCGGTCTCATACGGGTTTTGACCAGATCAAACCAGGCCAGACCGGCTCAAACCGGTTTTGACGGCTCAAACCGGACTCAAACCGCCCAGACCGGTTTCAATCGGTTTTGACAGGCTCAAACCGACCAGACCGCTCAAACCGAACCAGACCGGCTCAAACCGGTTTTGACTGGCTCAAACCGGACTAAAACATGACCGGACCGGCTCAAACCGATCAATCCAGGCCAGACCGCTCAAACCGGTTTTGACCAGCTCAAACCGGACTCAAACGGGTTTTGACCAGATCAAACCAGGCCAGACCGGCTCAAACCAATTTTGACTGGTTCAAACTGGACTCAAACCCGACCAGACCGACTCAAACCGGTTTTGACCGGCTCAAACAGACTCAAACCGGTTTTGACCATATTTATCCGGACCAGACCAGCTCAAAACGGTTTTGACCTGCTCAAACCGGACTCAAACCAGGCCAGACCGGCTCAAACCGGTTTTGACTGGCTCAAACCGGACTAAAACATGACCGGACCGGCTCAAACTGGATCAATCCAGGCCAGACCGGCTCAAACCGGTTTTGACTAGCTCAAACCGGACTCAAACGGGTTTCGACCAAATCAAACCAGGCCAGACCGGCTCAAACCAATTTTGACCGGCTCAAAATGGACTCAAACCCGACCATCCCGGCTCAAACGGGTTTTGACCGGCTCAAACAGACTCAAACTGGTTTTGACCGTATTTTTCCGGACCAGATCAGCTCAAAACGGTTTTGAGCTGCTCAAACCGGACTCAAACCAGGCCAGACCGGCTCAAACCTGTTTTGACTGGCTCAAAAAGGACTCAAACCGGAACAAACAGGCTCAAACCGGATTTGACCGGCTGAAACCTGACTCAAACCGGACTAGACTGGCTCACACCGGTTTTGAATGGCTCAAACTGGACTCAAACAGGAACAGACCGGTTCAAACAGTAACAGACCGGCTCAAACCGGCTCAAGCCAGACCAGACCGGCTCAAACTGCCTCAAACCTGACCAGAACATCTCAAACCGGCTTTCACCGCTCAAACCGTCTCATACGGGTTTTGACCAGATCAAAGCAGGCCAGACCCTCTCCAATCGATTTTGACTGGCTCAAACCGGACTCAAACCGGACTAGACCGGCTCAAACCGGTTTTGAACAGCTCAAACTGGACTCAAACAGGAACAGACAGGCTCAAGCAGGAACAGACCAGCTCAAACCGGCTCACACCAGACCAGAACGGCTCAAACCGGCTCAAACCGGACCAGAACATCTCAAACTGGTTTTCACCGGCTCAAACCGGTCTCATACGGGTTTTGACCAGATCAAACCAGGCCAGACCGGCTCAAACCGGTTTTGACTGGCTGAAACCGGACTCAAACCGGCCCAGACCGGTTTCAATCGGTTTTGACAGGCTCAAACCGGACAAGACCGGCTCAAACCGAACCAGACCGGCTCAAACCGGTTTTGACCGGCTCAAACGGACTAAAACATGACTGGACCGGCTCAAACCGGATCAAACCAGGCCAGACCAGCTCAAACCGGTTTTGACCAGCTCAAACCGGACTCAAACGGTTTTGACCAAATCAAACCAGGCCAGACCGGCTCAAACCAATTTTGACCGGCTCAAACTGGACTCAAACCCGACCAGACCGGCTCAAACCGGTTTTGACCGGCTCAAACAGACTCAAACTGGTTTTGACCGGCTCAAACCAGACCAGACCGCTCAAACCGGTTTTGACCTGCTCAAACGGACTCAAACCAGGCCAGACCGGCTCAAACTGGTTTTGACCGGCTCAAACCGGATCAAACCAGGCCAGACCTGCTCAAACCGGACCAGAACATCTCAAACGGTTTTGACCGGCTCAAACCGGACTCAAACCGGACTAGACCGGCTCAAACCGGTTTTGACAGCTCAAACTGGACTCAAACAGGAACAGACAGGCTCAAGCAGGAACAGACCAGCTCAAACCGGCTCACACCAGACCAGAACGGCTCAAACTGCTCAAACCGGACCAGAACATCTCAAACCGGTTTTCACCGGCTCAAACCGGTCTCATACGGGTTTTGACCAGATCAAACCAGGCCAGACCGGCTCAAACCGGTTTTGACTGGCTCAAACCGGACTCAAACCGGACTAGACCAACACAAACTGGTTTTGAATGGCTCAAACCGGACTCAAACAGGACCAGACCGGCTCAAACAGACTCAAACCGGACCAGAACATCTCAAACCGGCTCAAACCGGACTCAAACAGACCAGACCGGCTCAAACCGGATCAAACCAGGCCAGACCAGCTCAAACCGGTTTTCACCAGCTCAAACCGTCTCATACGGGTTTTGACCAAATCAAACCAGGCCAGACCGGCTCAAACCGGTTTTGACTGGCTCAAACTGGACTCAAACCCGACCAGACCGGCTCAAACCGGTTTTGACCGGCTCAAACAGACTCAAACCGGTTTTGACCATATTTATCCGGACCAGACCAGCTCAAAACGGTTTGACCTGCTCAAACCGGACTCAAACCAGGCCAGACGGCTCAAACCGGTTTTGACTGGCTCAAACGGACTCAAACAGGACCAGACCGGCTCAAACCGGACTCAAACCAGGCCAGACCGGCTCAAACCGGTTTTGACCAGCTCAAACGGCTCAAACCGGTTTTGACCAGCTCAAACCGGACTAGACCGGCTCAAACCAATTTTGACCGGCTCAAACTGGACTCAAACAGGAACAGACCGGCTCAAACAGTAACAGACCGGCTCAAACAGACTCAAACTGGACTCAAACCCGACCAGACCGGCTCAAACTGGCTCAAACCGGACCAGAACATCTCAAACCGGTTTTCACCGCTCAAACCGGCTCAAACCGGTCTCATACGGGTTTTGACCAGATCAAAGCAGGCCAGACCGTCTCAATCGATTTTGACTGGCTCAAACCGGACTCAAACCGGACTAGACCGGCTCAAACCGGTTTTGACAGCTCAAACAGGAACAGACCGGCTCAAACAGTAACAGACCAGCTCAAACCGCTCAAACCAGACCAGACCGGCTCAAACCGGCTCAAACCGGACCAGAACATCTCAAACCGGTTTTCACCGGCTCAAACCGTCTCATACGGGTTTTGACCAGATCAAACCAGGCCAGACCCTCTCAATCGATTTTGACTGGCTCAAACGGACTCAAACCGGACTAGACCGGCTCAAACCGGTTTTCACCGGCTCAAACCGACTCAAACAGGAACAGACAGGCTCAAGCAGGAACAGACCAGCTCAAACCGGCTCACACCAGACCAGAACGGCTCAAACCGGCTCAAACCGGACCAGAACATCTCAAACTGGTTTTCACCGGCTCAAACCGGTCTCATACGGGTTTTGACCAGATCAAACCAGGCCAGACAGGCTCAAACCGGTTTTGACTGGCTGAAACGGACTCAAACCGGCCCAGACCGGTTTCAATCGGTTTTGACAGGCTCAAACGGACTCAAACCAGACCGGCTCAAACCAGACCAGACCGGCTGAAACCGGTTTTGACTGGCTCAAACCGGACTAAAACATGACTGGACCGGCTCAAACCGGATCAAACCAGGCCAGACCGGCTCAAACCGGTTTTGACCAGCTCAAACCGCTCAAACCGTCTCATACGGGTTTTGACCAAATCAAACCAGGCCAGACCGGCTCAAACCAATTTTGACCGGCTCAAACTGGACTCAAACCCGACCAGACCGGCTCAAACCGGTTTTGACCGGCTCAAACAGACTCAAACTGGTTTTGACCGGCTCAAACGGACCAGACCAGCTCAAAACGGTTTTGACCTGCTCAAACCGGACTCAAACCAGGCCAGACCGGCTCAAACCGGTTTGACGGCTCAAACCGGACTCAAACCGGACCAGACCGGCTCAAACCTGTTTTGACTGGCTCAAAAAGGACTCAAACCAGAACAAACAGGCTCAAACCGGTTTTGACCGGCTGAAACCTGACTCAAACCGGACTAGACCGGCTCACACCGGTTTTGAATGGCTCAAACTGGACTCAAACAGGAACAGACCGGCTCAAACAGTAACAGACCGGCTCAAACCGCTCAAGCCAGACCAGACCGGCTGAAACCTGACTCAAACCGGACCAGAACATCTCAAACCGGCTTTCACCGGCTCAAACCGTACTCATACGGGTTTTGACCAGATCAAACCAGGCCAGACCGTCTCAATCGATTTTGACTGGCTCAAACCGGACTCAAACCGGACTAGACCGGCTCAAACCGGTTTTGAGCAGCTCAAACCGGACTCAAACAGGAACAGACAGCTCAAACAGGAACAGACCAGCTCAAACCGACTCACACCAGACCAGAAGCTCAAACCGGCTCAAACCGGACCAGAACATCTCAAACCGGTTTTCACTGGCTCAAACCGGTCTCATACGGGTTTTGACCAGATCAAACCAGGCCAGACCTTCTCAAACCGGTTTTGACTGGCTCAAACTGGACTCAAACCCGACCAGACCGGCTCAAACCGGTTTTGACAGCTCAAACAGACTCAAACCGGACCAGAACATCTCAAACCGGTTTTGACCAGCTCAAACCAGACTCAAACCGGTTTTGACTGGCTCAAACCGGCTCAAACCGGACAGACCGGCTCAAACCGGACCAGACCGGCTCAAACTGACTCAAACCGGTTTTGACCTGCTCAAACCGGACCAGACCGGCTCAAACCGGTTTTGACCAGCTCAAACCAGACCAGACCGCTCAAACCGGCTCAAACGGTTTTGACCGGCTCAAACGGACTCAAACCGGACTAGACCGGCTCAAACCGGTTTTGAATGGCTCAAACCGGACTCAAACAGGAACAGACCGGCTCAAACAGGAACAGACCAGCTCAAACCGACTAGACCGCTCAAACCGGACTCAAACGGACTCAAACCGGCTCAAACCGGACCAGAACATCTCAAACCGGTTTTCACCGGCTCAAACCGGTCTCATACGGGTTTTGACCAGATCAAACCAGGCCAGACCGGCTCAAACCGGTTTTGACTGGCTCAAACGGACTCAAACCGGCCCAGACCGGCTCAATCGGTTTTGACAGGCTCAAACGGACTCAAACAGGAACAGACCGGCTCAAACGGTTTTGACCAGCTCAAACCGGACTAAAACATGACTGGACCGGCTCAAACTGGCTCAAACGGACCAGAACATCTCAAACCGGTTTTGACCAGCTCAAACCGGACTCAAACGGGTTTTGACCAAATCAAACCAGGCCAGACCTGCTCAAACCGGTTTGACGGCTCAAACTGGACTCAAACCGACCAGACCGGCTCAAACCGGTTTGACGGCTCAAACAGACTCAAACTGGTTTTGACCGGCTCAAACCAGACCAGACCGCTCAAACCGGACTCAAACCAGGCCAGACCGCTCAAACCGGACCAGACCAGCTCAAAACGGTTTTGACTGGCTCAAACCGGACTCAAACAGGACTAGACCGGCTCAAACCGGTTTTGAACGGCTCAAACCGGACTCAAACAGCAACAGACAGGCTCAAGCAGGAACAGACCAGCTCAAACCGGCTCACACCAGACCAGACGGCTCAAACTGGCTCAAACCGGACCAGAACATCTCAAACCGGTTTTCACCGGCTCAAACCGGTCTCATACGGGTTTTGACCAGATCAAACCAGGCCAGACCGGCTCAAACCGGTTTTGACGGGCTCAAACAGGACTAGACCGGCTCAAACCGGCGCAGACCGGTTTCAATCGGTTTTGACAGGCTCAAACCGGACCAGACCGGCTCAAATCGAACCAGACCGGCGGAAACCGGTTTTGACTGGCTCAAACCGGACTAAAACATGACCGGACCGGCTCAAACCGGATCAATCCAGGCCAGACCGGCTCAAACCGGTTTTGACCAGCTCAAACCTGACTCAAATGTGTTTTGACCAAATCAAACCAGGCCAGACCGGCTCAAACCAATTTTGACTGGTTCA
This sequence comes from Erythrocebus patas, assembly GCA_023783455.1. Taxonomy (NCBI): domain Eukaryota; kingdom Metazoa; phylum Chordata; class Mammalia; order Primates; family Cercopithecidae; genus Erythrocebus; species Erythrocebus patas. Next base: position 15,077 of record JAKFHT010002022.1, read on the forward strand.
AACTGGACTCAAACCCGACCAGACCGACTCAAACCGGTTTTGACCGGCTCAAACAGACTCAAACCGGTTTTGACCATATTTATCCGGACCAGACCAGCTCAAAACGGTTTTGACCTGCTCAAACCGGACTCAAACCAGGCCAGACCGGCTCAAACCGGTTTTGACTGGCTCAAACCGGACTAAAACATGACCGGACCGGCTCAAACTGGATCAATCCAGGCCAGACCGGCTCAAACCGGTTTTGACTAGCTCAAACCGGACTCAAACGGGTTTCGACCAAATCAAACCAGGCCAGACCGGCTCAAACCAATTTTGACCGGCTCAAAATGGACTCAAACCCGACCATCCCGGCTCAAACGGGTTTTGACCGGCTCAAACAGACTCAAACTGGTTTTGACCGTATTTTTCCGGACCAGATCAGCTCAAAACGGTTTTGAGCTGCTCAAACCGGACTCAAACCAGGCCAGACCGGCTCAAACCTGTTTTGACTGGCTCAAAAAGGACTCAAACCGGAACAAACAGGCTCAAACCGGATTTGACCGGCTGAAACCTGACTCAAACCGGACTAGACTGGCTCACACCGGTTTTGAATGGCTCAAACTGGACTCAAACAGGAACAGACCGGCTCAAACAGTAACAGACCGGCTCAAACCGGCTCAAGCCAGACCAGACCGGCTCAAACTGCCTCAAACCTGACCAGAACATCTCAAACCGGCTTTCACCGCCTCAAACCGTACTCATACGGGTTTTGACCAGATCAAAGCAGGCCAGACCCTCTCCAATCGATTTTGACTGGCTCAAACCGGACTCAAACCGGACTAGACCGGCTCAAACCGGTTTTCAACGGCTCAAACCGGACTCAAACAGGAACAGACAGGCTCAAGCAGGAACAGACCAGCTCAAACCGGCTCACACCAGACCAGAACGGCTCAAACCGGCTCAAACCGGACCAGAACATCTCAAACTGGTTTTCACCGGCTCAAACCGGTCTCATACGGGTTTTGACCAGATCAAACCAGGCCAGACCGGCTCAAACCGGTTTTGACTGGCTGAAACCGGACTCAAACCGGCCCAGACCGGTTTCAATCGGTTTTGACAGGCTCAAACCGGACAAGACCGGCTCAAACCGAACCAGTCCGGCTGAAACCGGTTTTGACTGGCTCAAACCGGACTAAAACAAGACTGGACCGGCTCAAACCGGATCAACCCAGGCCAGACCGCCTCAAACCGGTTTTGACCAGCTCAAACCAAACTCTAACGGGTTTTGACCAAATCAAACCAGGCCAGACCGGCTCAAACCAATTTTGACCGGCTCAAACTGGACTCAAACCCGACCAGACCGGCTCAAACCGGTTTTGACCGGCTCAAACAGACTCAAACTGGTTTTGACCGTATTTTTCCAGACCAGATCAGCTCAAAACGGTTTTGACCTGCTCAAACCGGACTCAAACCAGGCCAGACCGGCTCAAACCGCTTTTGACCGGCTCAAACCGGACTCAAACCGGACCAGACCGGCTCATACCTGTTTTGACTGGCTCAAAAAGGACTCAAACCAGAACATACAGGCTCAAAGCGGTTTTGACCGGCTGAAACCTGACTCAAACCCGACTAGACTGGCTCACACTGGTTTTGAATGGCTCAAACTGGACTCAAACAGGAACAGACCGGCTCAAACAGTAACAGACCGGCTCAATCCGGCTCAAGCCAGACCAGACCGGCTCAAACTGCCTCAAACCTGACCAGAACATCTCAAACCGGCTTTCACCACCTCAAACCGTACTCATACGGGTTTTGACCAGATCAAAGCAGGCCAGGCCGTCTCCAATCGATTTTGACTGGCTCAAACCGGACTCAAACCGGACTAGACCAACACAAACTGGTTTTGAATGGTTCAAACCGGACTCAAACAGGAACAGACCGGCTCAAACAGGAACAGACCAGCTCAAACCGTCTCACACCAGACCAGAATGGCTCAAACCGGCTCAAACCGGACCAGAACATCTCAAACCGGTTTTCACCGGCTCAAACCCGTCTCATACGGGTTTTGACCAGATCAAACCAGGCCAGACCTGCTCAAACCGGTTTTGACCGGCTCAAACTGGACTCAAACCCGACCAGACCGGCTCAAACCGGTTTTGACCGGCTCAAACAGACTCAAACCGGTTTTGACCATATTTATCCGGACCAGACCAGCTCAAAACGGTTTTGACCTGCTCAAACCGGACTCAAACCAGGCCAGACCGGCTCAAACCTGTTTCGACTGGCTCAAAAAGGACTCAAACCGGAACAAACAGGCTCAAACCGGTTTTGACCGGCTGAAACCGGACTCAAACCGGACTAGACCAGCTCACACCGGTTTTGAATGGCTCAAACTGGACTCAAACAGGAACAGACCGGCTCAAACAGTAACAGACCGGCTCAATCCGGCTCAAGCCAGACCAGACCGTCTCATACTGGCTCAAACCGGACCAGAACATCTCAAACCGGCTTTCACCACCTCAAACCGTACTCATACGGCTTTTGACCAGATCAAAGCAGGTCAGGCCGTCTCCAATCGATTTTGACTGGCTCAAACCGGACTCAAACCGGACTAGACCGGCTCAAACCGGTTTTGAACGGCTCAAACCGGACTCAAACAGGAACAGACAGCTCAAACAGGAACAGACCAGCTCAAACCGACTCACACCAGACCAGAACGGCTCAAACCGGCTCAAACCGGACCAGAACATCTCAAACCGGTTTTCACCGGCTCAAACCGGTCTCATACGGGTTTTGACCAGATCAAACCAGGCCAGACAGGCTCAAACCTGTTTTGACTGGCTGAAACCGGACTCAAACCGGCCCAGACCGGTTTCAATCGGTTTTCACAGGCTCAAACCGGTCCAGACCGGCTCAAACCGAACCAGACCGGCTGAAACCGGTTTTGACTGGCTCAAACCGGACTAAAATATGACTGGACCGGCTCAAACCGGATCAATCCAGGCCAGACCGGCTCAAACCGGTTTTGACCAGCTCAAACCGGACTCAAACGGGTTTTGACCAAATCAAACCAGGCCAGACCGGCTCAAACCAATATTGACCGGCTCAAACTGGACTCAAACCCGACCAGCCCGGCTCAAACCGGTTTTGACCGGCTCAAACAGACTCAAACTGGTTTTGACCGTATTTTTCCGGACCAGATCAGCTCAAAACGGTTTTGACCTGCTCAAACCGGAATCAAACCACTCCAGACCGGCTCAAACCGGTTTTGACCGGCTCAAACCGGACTCAAACCGGACCAGACCGGCTCAAACCTGTTTTGACTGGCTCAAAAAGGACTCAAACCGGAACAAACAGGCTCAAACCGCTTTTGACCGGCTGAAACCTGACTCAAACCGGACTAGACCGGCTCACACCGGTTTTGAATGGCTCAAACTGGACTCAAACAGGAACAGACCGGCTCAAACAGTAACAGACCGGCTCAAACCGGCTCAAGCCAGACCAGACCGGCTCAAACTGCCTCAAACCTGACCAAAACATCTGAAACAGGCTTTCACCGCCTCAAACCGTACTCATACGGGTTTTGACCAGATCAAAGCAGGCCAGACCCGCTCCAATCGATTTTGACTGGCTCAAACCGGACTCAAATTGGACTAGACCGGCTCAAACCGGTTTTGAACGGCTCAAACCGCACTCAAACAGGAACAGACCAGCTCAAACCGGCTCACACCAGACCAGAACGGCTCAAACCGGCTCAAACCGGACCAGAACATCTCAAACCGGTTTTCACTGGCTCAAACCGGTCTCATACGGGTTTTGACCAGATCCAACCAGGCCAGACCTTCTCAAACCGGTTTTGACTGGCTCAAACTGGACTCAAACCCGACCAGACCGGCTCAAACCGGTTTTGACCGGCTCAAACAGACTCAAACCGGTTTTGACCATATTTATCCGGACCAGACCAGCTCAAAACGGTTTGGACCTGCTCAAACCGGACTCAAACCAGGCCAGACCAGCTCAAACCGGTCTCATACGGGTTTTGACGTGATCAAACCAGGCCAGACCCTCTCCAATCGATTTTGACTGGCTCAAACCGGACTCAAACCGGACTAGACCGGCTCAAACCGGTTTTGAACGGCTCAAACCGGACTCAAACAGGAACAGAAAGGCTCAAGCAGGAACAGACCAGCTCAAACCGGCTCACACCAGACCAGAACGGCTCAAACCGGCTCAAACCGGACCAGAACAACTCAAACTGGTTTTCACCGGCTCAAACCGGTCTCATACGGGTTTTGAGCTGATCAAACCAGGCCAGACCGGCTCAAACCGGTTTTGACTGGCTGAAACCGGACTCAAACCGGCCCAGACGGGTTTCAATCGGTTTTGACAGGCTCAAACCGGACAAGACCGGCTCAAACCGAACCAGACCGGCTGAAACCGGTTTTGACTGGCTCAAACCGGACTAAAACATGACTGGACCGGCTCAAACCGGATCAATCCAGGCCAGACCGGCTCAAACCGGTTTTGACCAGCTCAAACCGGACTCAAACGGGTTTTGACCAGATCAAACCAGGCCAGACCGGCTCAAACCAATTTTGACCGGCTCAAACTGGACTCAAACCCGACCAGACCGGCTCAAACCGGTTTTGACCGGCTCAAACAGACTCAAACTGGTTTTGACCGTATTTTTCCAGACCAGATCAGCTCAAAACGGTTTTGACCTGCTCAAACTGGACTCAAACCAGGCCAGACCGGCTCAAACCGGTTTTGACTGGCTCAAACCGGACTCAAACCGGACCAGACCGGCTCAAACCTGTTTTGACTGGCTCAAAAGGACTCAAACCGAACAAACAGGCTCAAAGCGGCTTTGACCGGCTGAAACCTGACTCAAACCGACTAGACCGGCTCACACCGGTTTTGAATGGCTCAAACTGGACTCAAACAGGAACAGACCGGCTCAAACAGTAACAGACCAGCTCAAACCGGCTCAAGCCAGACCAGACCAGCTCAAACTGCCTCAAACCTGACCAGAACATCTCAAACCGGCTTTCACCGCTCAAACCGTACTCATACGGGTTTTGACCAGATCAAAGCAGGCCAGACCGTCTCAATCGATTTTGACTGGCTCAAACCGACTAGACCGGCTCAAACTGGACTCAAACCGACCAGAACATCTCAAACCGGTTTTGACCAGCTCAAACAGGAACAGACCAGCTCAAACCGGTTTTGACTGGCTGAAACGGACTCAAACAGGAACAGACCGGCTGAAACCGGTTTTGACCGGCTGAAACCTGACTCAAACCGACCAGAACATCTCAAACCGGTTTTGACTGGCTCAAAAGGACTCAAACCGGTTTTGAACGGCTCAAACCGGTTTTCACGGCTCAAACCGGTTTTGACCAGATCCAACCAGGCCAGACAGGCTCAAACGGACCAGAACATCTCAAACCGGCTTTCACCGCTCAAACCGGTTTTGACCAGATCAAACCAGGCCAGACCTTCTCAAACCGGTTTTGAACGGCTCAAACCGGTTTTGACTGGCTCAAACCTGTTTTGACCGGCTGAAACCGGTTTTGACAGCTCAAACAGGAACAGACCAGCTCAAACCGGTTTTGACTGGCTCAAAAGGACTCAAACCGGTTTTGAACGGCTCAAACCGGTTTTCACGGCTCAAACCGGTTTTCACCGGCTCAAACCGGTCTCATACGGGTTTTGACCAAATCAAACCAGGCCAGACCTTCTCAAACCGGTTTCACCAG
>JAKFHT010002023.1:0-20790 GCA_023783455.1 Erythrocebus patas
GGCCCGCCCCTGGCTTCTGGGAGCCCCATCGCCGGGGTGCAGGCACCGATCGGGCTCCCAGCCGCCACCGGCCCGCCCCTGGCTGGGAGCCCCATCGCCGGGTGCAGGCACCCCGATCGGGCTCCCAGCCGCCACCCCGGCCCGCCCCTGGCTGGGAGCCCCATCGCCGGGGTGCAGGCACCCCGATCGGGCTCCAGCCGCCACCCCGGCCCGCCCCTGGCTGGGAGCCCCGCCGCGGTGCAGGCACCCCAGCGATCGGGCTCCCAGCCGCCACCCCGGCCCGCCCCTGGCTGGGAGCCCCATCGCCGGTGCAGGCACCCCATCGGGCTCCCAGCCGCCACCCCGGCCCGCCCCTGGCTGGGAGCCCCATCGCCGGGGTGCAGGCACCCCATCGGGCTCCCAGCCGCCACCCCGGCCCGCCCCTGGCTGGGAGCCCCATCGCCGGTGCAGGCACCCCGATCGGGCTCCCAGCCGCCACCCCGCCCCTGGCTCTGGGAGCCCCATCGCCGGGGTGCAGGCACCCCGATCGGGCTCCCAGCCGCCACCCCGGCCCGCCCCTGGCTGGGAGCCCCATCGCCGGGGTGCAGGCACCCCGATCGGGCTCCCAGCCACCCCGGCCCGCCCCTGGCTGAGCCCCATCGCGGTGCAGGCACCCCAGCGATCGGGCTCCCAGCCGCCACCCCGCCCCTGGCTTCTGGAGCCCCATCGCCGGTGCAGGCACCCCAGCGATCGGGCTCCCAGCCGCCACCCCGGCCCGCCCCTGGCTGGGAGCCCCATCGCCGGGGTGCAGGCACCCCGATCGGGCTCCCAGCCGCCACCCCGCCCCTGGCTTCTGGAGCCCCATCGCCGGGGTGCAGGCACCCCGATCGGGCTCCCAGCCGCCACCCCGCCCCTGGCTGGGAGCCCCATCGCGGTGCAGGCACCCCGCGATCGGGCTCCAGCCGCCACCCCGGCCCGCCCCTGGCTGGGAGCCCCATCGCCGGTGCAGGCACCGCGATCGGGCTCCCGCCACCCCGGCCCGCCCCTGGCTGGGGCCCCATCGCGGTGCAGGCACCCCATCGGGCTCCCAGCCGCCGGCCCGCCCCTGGCTGAGCCCCATCGCCGGTGCAGGCACCCCATCGGGCTCCCAGCCGCCACCGGCCCGCCCCTGGCTTCTGGGAGCCCCATCGCCGGGGTGCAGGCACGATCGGGCTCCCAGCCGCCACCCCGCCCCTGGCTTCTGGGAGCCCCATCGCGGGGTGCAGGCACCCCGATCGGGCTCCCAGCCGCCACCCCGGCCCGCCCCTGGCTTCTGGAGCCCCATCGCGGTGCAGGCACCCCAGCGATCGGGCTCCCAGCCGCCACCCCGCCCCTGGCTGGGAGCCCCATCGCCGGGTGCAGGCACCGATCGGGCTCCCAGCCGCCACCCCGGCCCGCCCCTGGCTGGGAGCCCCATCGCCGGGTGCAGGCACCCCAGCGATCGGGCTCCCGCCACCCCGGCCCGCCCCTGGCTGGGAGCCCCATCGCGGGGTGCAGGCACCGCGATCGGGCTCCCAGCCGCCACCCCGGCCGCCCCTGGCTTCTGGGAGCCCCATCGCGGGGTGCAGGCACCAGCGATCGGGCTCCCAGCCGCCACCCCGGCCCGCCCCTGGCTGAGCCCCATCGCCGGGGTGCAGGCACCCCGATCGGGCTCCCAGCCGCCACCCCGCCCGCCCCTGGCTGAGCCCCATCGCCGGTGCAGGCACCCCGATCGGGCTCCCAGCCGCCACCCCGCCCGCCCCTGGCTTCTGGGAGCCCCATCGCCGGTGCAGGCACCCAGATCGGGCTCCCAGCCGCCACCCCGCCCCTGGCTTCTGGGAGCCCCATCGCGGTGCAGGCACCCCGCGATCGGGCTCCCAGCCGCCACCCCGGCCCGCCCCTGGCTGGGAGCCCCATCGCCGGGTGCAGGCACCCCGATCGGGCTCCCAGCCGCCACCGGCCCGCCCCTGGCTGGGAGCCCCATCGCCGGGGTGCAGGCACCCAGATCGGGCTCCCAGCCACCCCGGCCCGCCCCTGGCTGGGGCCCCATCGCCGGTGCAGGCACCCCATCGGGCTCCCAGCCGCCACCCCGCCCCTGGCTGGGAGCCCCATGGCGGTGCAGGCACCAGCGATCGGGCTCCCAGCCGCCACCGGCCCGCCCCTGGCTGGGAGCCCCATCGCCGGTGCAGGCACCAGCGATCGGGCTCCCAGCCGCCACCCCGGCCCGCCCCTGGCTGGGAGCCCCATCGCCGGGTGCAGGCACCCCGATCGGGCTCCCAGCCGCCACCGGCCCGCCCCTGGCTGGGAGCCCCATCGCCGGGGTGCAGGCACCCAGATCGGGCTCCCAGCCACCCCGGCCCGCCCCTGGCTGGGGCCCCATCGCCGGTGCAGGCACCCCATCGGGCTCCCAGCCGCCACCCCGCCCCTGGCTGGGAGCCCCATGGCGGTGCAGGCACCAGCGATCGGGCTCCCAGCCGCCACCGGCCCGCCCCTGGCTGGGAGCCCCATCGCCGGTGCAGGCACCAGCGATCGGGCTCCCAGCCGCCACCCCGGCCCGCCCCTGGCTGGGAGCCCCATCGCGGTGCAGGCACGATCGGGCTCCCAGCCGCCACCGCCCGCCCCTGGCTGGGAGCCCCATCGCCGGTGCAGGCACCCCAGCGATCGGGCTCCCAGCCGCCACCCCGCCCGCCCCTGGCTGGGAGCCCCATCGCCGGGGTGCAGGCACCCCAGCGATCGGGCTCCAGCCGCCACCCCGGCCCGCCCCTGGCTCTGGGAGCCCCATCGGGGTGCAGGCACCGATCGGGCTCCCAGCCGCCACCCCGGCCCGCCCCTGGCTTCTGGGAGCCTTTTGGGCTCACAGCCTCTTTCTCATATTGTGAGTAATATCATCTCCACATCTGGAAACTTTCAACTCCTTCTCAGACCATTGTACACCCCAATGTGCACACCCTCAGAGGAAGTAACCCCTCTGTATTAGGAGTCCTATCAGCCTCTTCCTCCTGAATATTTAGAACAGTATCTCACAGGTGTTTCTACTTCCAGTGAAACTGATTGTCGTATCCTCCTCTCCCAAGCAGAAGTTGAAACAATATCACGGGGTGTACACCGTCTGTGATATAGAAATTAACATCGTCCTCTCCCGGTGGATATCAGGAACAAGTCTATTAATCATTAATATTAATAATTATATTAATAATAATTATTATTATTGATATTAATGATCACAATAAAGTGAGTAAAATTAATACTGGCTTAAAATTGTAACGATTTGTAATAATAATTATTATTAATATCACTATTAATGATAATATTTTGATATTAACAATTAATGTGACTTAAATCAATACCCAGTGACGCTGGGAATCAAATAATTATTAGTATTAGGAACTAATAATATTATTGGATGACATTAATATTAATAATTAATTGTAAACATGCGTAATCATGTGTTTAAAATCATTATCCATCATTCATAATGGTATCCTATGAATTTTTAGTATCATTGATAATTATTAAAATCGATCATTGATGATTAATAATCATATTATTATTCCTAATACCACAGGAAGTGTAAACCTACTAGTGATGCTGTTCTTAATATCCAGGGACGGAAAGCAGGATTTTAGTATGAATATCGCAGTAAGTGTACACTCAGCGGGTGACACTGATCCTAATATAAAGGAGGAGAGTATCACATGACTCCAAACATAACAATGAATGGATAGCTACCCGGTAATATTACTCCTAATATTCCCGGAAGGCGCCTATGCTATTAGTCCGAATATGGCACTGAGGTACAGCTCTTCTGAGATATTATTCCTAGTCTATGGAGGAGAGGATAATAATTACATGAGCAGTGTGCTCCGGCCCAGTGATATTGTAATGACTATCCTGGGAGGAGAGGATGATACAACAATCTGTACAGCAGGAGGTGTACACCCAGTCTGGGATATTGCTTCTAATATCCACAGAGGACAGGCTGATATTACTCACAATGTGGCACAGGGTGGACATTCACCCAGTTATTAATCTCAGTATCACACACACTGTACAACCCCTTGTGACACTCTTGAAATACCCCGCGATCGGACGCCCAGCCGCCACCCGGGCCACCCCTGGCTGGGAGCCCCATCGCCGGTGCAGGCACCGATCGGGCTCCCAGCCGCCACCCCGGCCCGCCCCTGGCTTCTGGGAGCCCCATCGGGGTGCAGGCACGCCCGATCGGGCTCCCAGCCGCCACCCCGCCCGCCCCTGGCTGGGGCCCCATCGCGGTGCAGGCACCCCGCGATCGGGCTCCCAGCCACCCCGGCCCGCCCCTGGCTGGAGCCCCATCGCCGGGGTGCAGGCACCCCAGCGATCGGGCTCCCAGCCGCCACCCCGGCCGCCCCTGGCTCTGGGAGCCCCATCGCCGGGGTGCAGGCACCCCGATCGGGCTCCCAGCCGCCACCCCGCCCCTGGCTGGGGCCCCATCGCCGGTGCAGGCACCCCAGCGATCGGGCTCCCAGCCACCCCGGCCCGCCCCTGGCTGGGAGCCCCATCGCCGGGGTGCAGGCACCCCAGCGATCGGGCTCCCAGCCACCCCGGCCCGCCCCCTGGCCTGGGGCCCCATCGCGGGGTGCAGGCACCCCAGCGATCGGGCTCCCAGCCGCCACCCCGCCCGCCCCTGGCTGGGGCCCCATCGCCGGTGCAGGCACCCCGATCGGGCTCCCAGCCACCCCGGCCCGCCCCTGGCTGGGGCCCCATCGCGGGGTGCAGGCACCCCAGCGATCGGGCTCCCAGCCGCCACCCCGGCCCGCCCCTGGCTTGGGAGCCCCATCGCGGGGTGCAGGCACCCCAGCGATCGGGCTCCCAGCCGCCACCCCGGCCCGCCCCCTGGCCTGGGAGCCCCATCGCCGTGCAGGCACCCCATCGGGCTCCCAGCCGCCACCCCAGCCCGCCCCTGGCTCTGGGAGCCCCATCGCGGTGCAGGCACCCCGCGATCGGACGCCCAGCCGCCACCCCGCCCCTGGCTTCTGGGAGCCTTTTGGGCTCACAGCCTCTTTCTCATATTGTGAGTAATATCATCTCCACATCTGGAAACTTTCAACTCCTTCTCAGACCATTGTACACCCCAATGTGCACACCCTCAGAGGAAGTAACCCCTCTGTATTAGGAGTCCTATCAGCCTCTTCCTCCTGAATATTTAGAACAGTATCTCACAGGTGTTTCTACTTCCAGTGAAACTGATTGTCGTATCCTCCTCTCCCAAGCAGAAGTTGAAACAATATCACGGGGTGTACACCGTCTGTGATATAGAAATTAACATCGTCCTCTCCCGGTGGATATCAGGAACAAGTCTATTAATCATTAATATTAATAATTATATTAATAATAATTATTATTGATATTAATGATCACAATAAAGTGAGTAAAAATTAATACTGGCTTAAAATTGTAACGATTTGTAATAATAATTATTATTAATATCACTATTAATGATAATATTTTGATATTAGCAATTAATGTGACTTAAATCAATACCCAGTGACGCTGGGAATCAAATAATTATTAGTATTAGGAACTAATAATATTATTGGATGACATTAATATTAATAATTAATTGTAAACATGCGTAATCATGTGTTTAAAATCATTATCCATCATTCATAATGGTATCCTATGAATTTTAGTATCATTGATAATTATTAAAATCGATCATTGATGATTAATAATCATATTATTATTCCTAATACCACAGGAAGTGTAAACCTACTAGTGATGCTGTTCTTAATATCCAGGGACGGAAAGCAGGATTTTAGTATGAATATCGCAGTAAGTGTACACTCAGCGGGTGACACTGATCCTAATATAAAGGAGGAGAGTATCACATGACTCCAAACATAACAATGAATGGATAGCTACCCGGTAATATTACTCCTAATATTCCCGGAAGGCGCCTATGCTATTAGTCCGAATATGGCACTGAGGGTACAGCTCTTCTGAGATATTATTCCTAGTCTATGGAGGAGAGGATAATAATTGCAGGCAGTGTGCTCCGGCCCAGTGATATTGTAATGACTATCCTGGGAGGGAGAGGATGATACAACAATCTGTACAGCAGGAGGTGTACACCCAGTCTGGGATATTGCTTCTAATATCAACAGAGGGGACAGGCTGATATTACTCACAATGTGGCACAGGGTGGACATTCACCCAGTTATTAATCTCAGTATCACACACACTGTACAACCCCTTGTGACACTCTTCGAAATACCCCCGCGATCGGACGCCCAGCCGCCACCCCGGGCCACCCCCCTGGCTACTGGGAGCCCCATCGCCGGGGGTGCAGGCACGCCGCCCGATCGGGCTCCCAGCCGCCACCCCGGCCCGCCCCCTGGCCTGGGAGCCCCATCGCCGGTGCAGGCACCCCGATCGGGCTCCCAGCCGCCACCCCCGGCCCGCCCCCCTGGCTTCTGGGAGCCCCATCGCCGGGGGTGCAGGCACGCCCCGCGATCGGGCTCCCAGCCGCCACCCCCGGCCCGCCCCCCTGGCTTCTGGGAGCCCCATCGCCGGGGGTGCAGGCACGCCCCGCGATCGGGCTCCCAGCCGCCACCCCGGCCCGCCCCTGGCTTCTGGAGCCCCATCGCCGGTGCAGGCACCCCGATCGGGCTCCCAGCCGCCACCCCGGCCCGCCCCCTGGCCTGGGAGCCCCATCGCCGGGGTGCAGGCACCAGCGATCGGGCTCCCAGCCGCCACCCCGGCCCGCCCCTGGCTGGGAGCCCCATCGCCGGGGTGCAGGCACCCCGCGATCGGGCTCCCAGCCGCCACCCCGGCCCGCCCCTGGCTGGGAGCCCCATCGCGGGGTGCAGGCACCCCGATCGGGCTCCCAGCCGCCACCCCGCCCGCCCCTGGCTGGGAGCCCCATCGCGGTGCAGGCACCCCGCGATCGGGCTCCCAGCCGCCACCCCGGCCCGCCCCCTGGCCTGGGAGCCCCATCGCCGGTGCAGGCACCAGCGATCGGGCTCCCAGCCGCCACCCCGGCCCGCCCCTGGCTTCTGGGAGCCCCATCGCCGTGCAGGCACCCCATCGGGCTCCCAGCCGCCACCCCGGCCCGCCCCTGGCTTCTGGGAGCCCCATCGCGGGGTGCAGGCACGCGATCGGGCTCCCAGCCGCCACCCCGCCCCTGGCTTCTGGGAGCCTTTTGGGCTCACAGCCTCTTTCTCATATTGTGAGTAATATCATCTCCACATCTGGAAACTTTCAACTCCTTCTCAGACCATTGTACACCCCAATGTGCACACCCTCAGAGGAAGTAACCCCCTCTGTATTAGGAGTCCTATCAGCCTCTTCCTCCCTGAATATTTAGAACAGTATCTCACAGGTGTTTCTACTTCCAGTGAAACTGATTGTCGTATCCTCCTCTCCCAAGCAGAAGTTGAAACAATATCACGGGGTGTACACCGTCTGTGATATAGAAATTAACATCGTCCTCTCCCCGGTGGATATCAGGAACAAGTCTATTAATCATTAATATTAATAATTATATTAATAATAATAATTATTATTGATATTAATGATCACAATAAAGTGAGTAAAAATTAATACTGGCTTAAAATTGTAACGATTTGTAATAATAATTATTATTAATATCACTATTAATGATAATATTTTGATATTAACAATTAATGTGACTTAAATCAATACCAGTGACGCTGGGAATCAAATAATTATTAGTATTAGGAACTAATAATATTATTGGATGACATTAATATTAATAATTAATTGTAAACATGCGTAATCATGTGTTTAAAATCATTATCCATCATTCATAATGGTATCCTATGAATTTTAGTATCATTGATAATTATTAAAATCGATCATTGATGATTAATAATCATATTATTATTCCTAATACCACAGGAAGTGTAAACCTACTAGTGATGCTGTTCTTAATATCCAGGGACGGAAAGCAGGATTTTAGTATGAATATCGCAGTAAGTGTACACTCAGCGGGTGACACTGATCCTAATATAAAGGAGGAGAGTATCACATGACTCCAAACATAACAATGAATGGATAGCTACCCGATCGGGCTCCCAGCCGCCACCCCGGCCCGCCCCTGGCTGGGAGCCCCATCGCCGGTGCAGGCACCCCGATCGGGCTCCCAGCCGCCACCCCGGCCCGCCCCTGGCTGGAGCCCCATCGCCGGGGTGCAGGCACCAGCGATCGGGCTCCCAGCCGCCACCCCGGCCCGCCCCTGGCTGGGAGCCCCATCGCGGTGCAGGCACCCCAGCGATCGGGCTCCCAGCCACCCCGGCCCGCCCCTGGCTTCTGGGAGCCCCATGGCGGGGTGCAGGCACCCCAGCGATCGGGCTCCCAGCCGCCACCGGCCCGCCCCTGGCTGGGAGCCCCATCGCGGGTGCAGGCACCGATCGGGCTCCCAGCCGCCACCGGCCCGCCCCTGGCTGGGAGCCCCATCGCCGGTGCAGGCACCCCAGATCGGGCTCCCAGCCACCCCGGCCCGCCCCTGGCTGAGCCCCATCGCCGGGTGCAGGCACCGCGATCGGGCTCCCAGCCGCCACCCCGGCCGCCCCTGGCTGAGCCCCATCGCCGGGGTGCAGGCACCCCGCGATCGGGCTCCCAGCCACCCCGGCCCGCCCCTGGCTGGAGCCCCATCGCCGGGGTGCAGGCACCCCAGCGATCGGGCTCCCAGCCGCCACCAGCCCGCCCCTGGCTGGGAGCCCCATCGCGGTGCAGGCACCCCGATCGGGCTCCCAGCCGCCACCCCGGCCGCCCCTGGCTGGGAGCCCCATCGCGGGTGCAGGCACCCCGATCGGGCTCCCAGCCGCCACCCCGGCCCGCCCCTGGCTGGGGCCCCATCGCCGGTGCAGGCACCCCGATCGGGCTCCCAGCCGCCACCGGCCCGCCCCTGGCTGGGGCCCCATCGCCGGGGTGCAGGCACCCCGATCGGGCTCCCAGCCGCCACCCCGGCCCGCCCCTGGCTGGGAGCCCCATCGCCGGGGTGCAGGCACCCCAGCGATCGGGCTCCCAGCCGCCACCCCGGCCCGCCCCTGGCTGGAGCCCCATCGCCGGGGTGCAGGCACCCCAGCGATCGGGCTCCCAGCCGCCACCCCGGCCCGCCCCTGGCTGGGAGCCCCATGGCGGTGCAGGCACCCCAGCGATCGGGCTCCCAGCCGCCACCGGCCCGCCCCTGGCTGGGAGCCCCATCGCCGGGGTGCAGGCACCCCAGCGATCGGGCTCCCAGCCGCCACCCCGGCCCGCCCCTGGCTGGAGCCCCATCGCGGGGTGCAGGCACCAGCGATCGGGCTCCCAGCCGCCACCCCGGCCCGCCCCTGGCTGGGAGCCCCATCGCCGGGGTGCAGGCACCAGCGATCGGGCTCCCAGCCGCCACCCCGCCCGCCCCTGGCTGGGAGCCCCATCGCCGGTGCAGGCACCCCAGATCGGGCTCCCAGCCGCCACCCCGGCCCGCCCCTGGCTTGGGAGCCCCATCGCCGGGGTGCAGGCACCCCGATCGGGCTCCCAGCCGCCAGCCCGCCCCTGGCTGGAGCCCCATCGCGGTGCAGGCACCCCAGCGATCGGGCTCCCAGCCGCCACCCCGCCCGCCCCTGGCTGAGCCCCATCGCCGGTGCAGGCACCCCAGATCGGGCTCCCAGCCGCCACCCCGGCCCGCCCCTGGCTTCTGGGAGCCCCATCGCCGGTGCAGGCACCCCGATCGGGCTCCCAGCCGCCACCGGCCCGCCCCTGGCTGGGAGCCCCATCGCCGGGGTGCAGGCACCCCGATCGGGCTCCCAGCCGCCACCCCGGCCCGCCCCTGGCTGGGAGCCCCATCGCCGGGGTGCAGGCACCCCAGCGATCGGGCTCCCAGCCGCCACCCCCGCCCCTGGCTGGGAGCCCCATCGCCGGGGTGCAGGCACCCCAGCGATCGGGCTCCCAGCCGCCACCCCGGCCGCCCCTGGCTCTGGGGCCCCATCGCCGGTGCAGGCACCCCAGCGATCGGGCTCCCAGCCGCCACCCCGCCCGCCCCTGGCTGGGAGCCCCATCGCCGTGCAGGCACCCCAGCGATCGGGCTCCCAGCCACCCCGGCCCGCCCCTGGCTGGGAGCCCCATCGCCGTGCAGGCACCCCAGCGATCGGGCTCCCAGCCGCCACCCCGGCCCGCCCCTGGCTGGGAGCCCCATCGCCGTGCAGGCACCCCGATCGGGCTCCCAGCCGCCACCCCCGCCCCTGGCTTCTGGGGCCCCATCGCGGTGCAGGCACCGATCGGGCTCCCCAGCCTCTTTCTCATATTGTGAGTAATATCATCTCCACATCTGGAAACTTTCAACTCCTTCTCAGACCATTGTACACCCCAATGTGCACACCCTCAGAGGAAGTAACCCCTCTGTATTAGGAGTCCTATCAGCCTCTTCCTCCTGAATATTTAGAACAGTATCTCACAGGTGTTTCTACTTCCAGTGAAACTGATTGTCGTATCCTCCTCTCCCAAGCAGAAGTTGAAACAATATCACGGGGTGTACACCGTCTGTGATATAGAAATTAACATCGTCCTCTCCCGGTGGATATCAGGAACAAGTCTATTAATCATTAATATTAATAATTATATTAATAATAATTATTATTGATATTAATGATCACAATAAAGTGAGTAAAAATTAATACTGGCTTAAAATTGTAACGATTTGTAATAATAATTATTATTAATATCACTATTAATGATAATATTTTGATATTAACAATTAATGTGACTTAAATCAATACCCAGTGACGCTGGGAATCAAATAATTATTAGTATTAGGAACTAATAATATTATTGGATGACATTAATATTAATAATTAATTGTAAACATGCGTAATCATGTGTTTAAAATCATTATCCATCATTCATAATGGTATCCTATGAATTTTAGTATCATTGATAATTATTAAAATCGATCATTGATGATTAATAATCATATTATTATTCCTAATACCACAGGAAGTGTAAACCTACTAGTGATGCTGTTCTTAATATCCAGGGACGGAAAGCAGGATTTTAGTATGAATATCGCAGTAAGTGTACACTCAGCGGGTGACACTGATCCTAATATAAAGGAGGAGAGTATCACATGACTCCAAACATAACAATGAATGGATAGCTACCCGGTAATATTACTCCTAATATTCCCGGAAGGCGCCTATGCTATTAGTCCGAATATGGCACTGAGGTACAGCTCTTCTGAGATATTATTCCTAGTCTATGGAGGAGAGGATAATAATTGCAGGCAGTGTGCTCCGGCCCAGTGATATTGTAATGACTATCCTGGGAGGAGAGGATGATACAACAATCTGTACAGCAGGAGGTGTACACCCAGTCTGGGATATTGCTTCTAATATCCACAGAGGACAGGCTGATATTACTCACAATGTGGCACAGGGTGGACATTCACCCAGTTATTAATCTCAGTATCACACACACTGTACAACCCCTTGTGACACTCTTGAAATACCCCGATCGGGCTCCCAGCCGCCACCGGCCCGCCCCTGGCTGGGAGCCCCATCGCCGGGGTGCAGGCACCGATCGGGCTCCCAGCCGCCACCCCGGCCCGCCCCTGGCTGGGAGCCCCATCGCCGGGGTGCAGGCACCCCAGCGATCGGGCTCCCAGCCGCCACCCCGCCCCTGGCTTCTGGGAGCCCCATCGCGGGGTGCAGGCACCAGCGATCGGGCTCCCAGCCGCCACCCCGGCCCGCCCCTGGCTTCTGGGAGCCCCATCGCCGGGTGCAGGCACCCCGATCGGGCTCCCAGCCGCCACCCCGGCCCGCCCCTGGCTTCTGGGAGCCCCATCGCCGGTGCAGGCACCAGCGATCGGGCTCCCAGCCGCCACCCCGCCCGCCCCTGGCTGGGAGCCCCATGGCGGTGCAGGCACCCCAGCGATCGGGCTCCCAGCCGCCACCGGCCCGCCCCTGGCTGGGGCCCCATCGCCGGGGTGCAGGCACCCCAGCGATCGGGCTCCCAGCCGCCACCCCGGCCCGCCCCCTGGCCTGGGAGCCCCATCGCCGGGGTGCAGGCACCCCAGCGATCGGGCTCCCAGCCGCCACCCCGGCCCGCCCCTGGCTTCTGGGAGCCCCATCGCCGGGGTGCAGGCACCCCGATCGGGCTCCCAGCCGCCACCCCGGCCCGCCCCTGGCTGGGAGCCCCATCGCGGGGTGCAGGCACCCCAGCGATCGGGCTCCCAGCCGCCACCCCGCCCCTGGCTTGGGAGCCCCATCGCCGGGGTGCAGGCACCCCGATCGGGCTCCCAGCCACCCCGGCCCGCCCCTGGCTTCTGGGAGCCCCATCGCCGGGGTGCAGGCACCCCAGCGATCGGGCTCCCAGCCGCCACCCCGGCCCGCCCCTGGCTGGGGCCCCATCGCGGGGTGCAGGCACCCCGATCGGGCTCCCAGCCGCCACCCCGGCCGCCCCTGGCTTGGGAGCCCCATCGCCGGTGCAGGCACCCCAGCGATCGGGCTCCCAGCCGCCACCCCGGCCCGCCCCTGGCTTCTGGGAGCCCCATCGCCGGTGCAGGCACCCCAGCGATCGGGCTCCCAGCCGCCACCCCGGCCCGCCCCTGGCTGGGAGCCCCATCGCCGGGGTGCAGGCACCCCATCGGGCTCCCAGCCGCCACCCCGGCCGCCCCTGGCTGGGAGCCCCATCGCCGGGGTGCAGGCACCCCAGCGATCGGGCTCCCAGCCGCCACCGGCCCGCCCCTGGCTGGGAGCCCCATCGCCGGGGTGCAGGCACCCCAGCGATCGGGCTCCCAGCCGCCACCCCGCCCCTGGCTTCTGGGAGCCCCATCGCGGGGTGCAGGCACCAGCGATCGGGCTCCCAGCCACCCCGGCCCGCCCCTGGCTTCTGGGAGCCCCATCGCGGTGCAGGCACCCCAGCGATCGGGCTCCCAGCCGCCACCCCCGCCCCTGGCTGGGAGCCCCATCGCCGGGGTGCAGGCACCCCAGCGATCGGGCTCCCAGCCGCCACCCCGGCCCGCCCCTGGCTGAGCCCCATCGCCGGTGCAGGCACCCCGATCGGGCTCCCAGCCGCCACCCCCGCCCCTGGCTTCTGGGGCCCCATCGCGGGTGCAGGCACCCCAGCGATCGGGCTCCCGCCACCCCGGCCCGCCCCTGGCTTCTGGGAGCCCCATCGCCGGGGTGCAGGCACCGATCGGGCTCCCAGCCGCCACCCCGGCCCGCCCCTGGCTGGGAGCCCCATCGCGGGGTGCAGGCACCCCGCGATCGGGCTCCCAGCCGCCACCCCGGCCCGCCCCTGGCTGGGAGCCCCATCGGGGTGCAGGCACCCCGCGATCGGGCTCCCAGCCGCCACCCCGCCCGCCCCTGGCTGGGAGCCCCATCGCCGGTGCAGGCACCCAGCGATCGGGCTCCCAGCCGCCACCCCGGCCCGCCCCTGGCTTCTGGGAGCCCCATCGCCGGGGTGCAGGCACCCAGCGATCGGGCTCCCAGCCGCCACCCCGGCCCGCCCCTGGCTGGGAGCCCCATCGCCGGTGCAGGCACCCAGCGATCGGGCTCCCAGCCGCCACCCAGCCCGCCCCCTGGCCTGGGGCCCCATCGCCGGGGTGCAGGCACCCCGCGATCGGGCTCCCAGCCGCCACCCCGGCCCGCCCCTGGCTGGGAGCCCCATCGCCGGTGCAGGCACCCCGATCGGGCTCCCAGCCGCCACCCCGGCCCGCCCCTGGCTGGGAGCCCCATCGCCGGGTGCAGGCACCCCAGCGATCGGGCTCCCAGCCACCCCGGCCCGCCCCTGGCTGGGAGCCCCATCGCCGGTGCAGGCACCCCGATCGGGCTCCCAGCCGCCACCCCGGCCCGCCCCTGGCTGGGAGCCCCATCGGGTGCAGGCACCCAGCGATCGGGCTCCCAGCCACCCCGGCCCGCCCCTGGCTGGAGCCCCATCGCCGTGCAGGCACCCCATCGGGCTCCCAGCCGCCACCCCGCCCCTGGCTGAGCCCCATCGCCGTGCAGGCACCCAGCGATCGGGCTCCCAGCCACCCCGGCCCGCCCCTGGCTTCTGGGAGCCCCATCGCCGGGGTGCAGGCACCGATCGGGCTCCCAGCCGCCACCCCGGCCCGCCCCTGGCTGGGAGCCCCATCGCCGGTGCAGGCACCCAGCGATCGGGCTCCCAGCCGCCACCCCGCCCCTGGCTTCTGGGAGCCCCATCGCGGGGTGCAGGCACCCCAGATCGGGCTCCCAGCCGCCACCGCCCGCCCCTGGCTGGGAGCCCCATCGCGGGGTGCAGGCACCCAGCGATCGGGCTCCCAGCCGCCACCCCGGCCCGCCCCTGGCTGGGAGCCCCATCGCCGGGGTGCAGGCACCCAGCGATCGGGCTCCCAGCCGCCACCCCGGCCGCCCCTGGCTTCTGGGAGCCCCATCGCGGTGCAGGCACCAGCGATCGGGCTCCCAGCCGCCACCCCGGCCCGCCCCTGGCTGGGAGCCCCATCGCGGTGCAGGCACCCAGCGATCGGGCTCCCAGCCGCCACCCCGGCCCGCCCCTGGCTTCTGGGGCCCCATCGCGGGGTGCAGGCACCCAGCGATCGGGCTCCCAGCCGCCACCCCGGCCCGCCCCTGGCTGGAGCCCCATCGCGGGGTGCAGGCACCCAGCGATCGGGCTCCCAGCCGCCACCCAGCCCGCCCCTGGCTTGGGAGCCCCATCGCCGGTGCAGGCACCCAGCGATCGGGCTCCCAGCCGCCACCCCGCCCCTGGCTTCTGGGAGCCTTTTGGGCTCACAGCCTCTTTCTCATATTGTGAGTAATATCATCTCCACATCTGGAAACTTTCAACTCCTTCTCAGACCATTGTACACCCCAATGTGCACACCCTCAGAGAGTAACCCCTCTGTATTAGGAGTCCTATCAGCCTCTTCCTCCTGAATATTTAGAACAGTATCTCACAGGTGTTTCTACTTCCAGTGAAACTGATTGTCGTATCCTCCTCTCCCAAGCAGAAGTTGAAACAATATCACGGGGTGTACACCGTCTGTGATATAGAAATTAACATCGTCCTCTCCCGGTGGATATCAGGAACAAGTCTATTAATCATTAATATTAATAATTATATTAATAATAATTATTATTGATATTAATGATCACAATAAAGTGAGTAAAATTAATACTGGCTTAAAATTGTAACGATTTGTAATAATAATTATTATTAATATCACTATTAATGATAATATTTTGATATTAACAATTAATGTGACTTAAATCAATACCCAGTGACGCTGGGAATCAAATAATTATTAGTATTAGGAACTAATAATATTATTGGATGACATTAATATTAATAATTAATTGTAAACATGCGTAATCATGTGTTTAAAATCATTATCCATCATTCATAATGGTATCCTATGAATTTTAGTATCATTGATAATTATTAAAATCGATCATTGATGATTAATAATCATATTATTATTCCTAATACCACAGGAAGTGTAAACCTACTAGTGATGCTGTTCTTAATATCCAGGGACGGAAAGCAGGATTTTAGTATGAATATCGCAGTAAGTGTACACTCAGCGGGTGACACTGATCCTAATATAAAGGAGGAGAGTATCACATGACTCCAAACATAACAATGAATGGATAGCTACCCGGTAATATTACTCCTAATATTCCCGGAAGGCGCCTATGCTATTAGTCCGAATATGGCACTGAGGTACAGCTCTTCTGAGATATTATTCCTAGTCTATGGAGGAGAGGATAATAATTACAGGCAGTGTGCTCCGGCCCAGTGATATTGTAATGACTATCCTGGGAGGAGAGGATGATACAACAATCTGTACAGCAGGAGGTGTACACCCAGTCTGGGATATTGCTTCTAATATCACAGAGGACAGGCTGATATTACTCACAATGTGGCACAGGGTGGACATTCACCCAGTTATTAATCTCAGTATCACACACACTGTACAACCTTGTGACACTCTTGAAATACCCCGCGATCGGACGCCCAGCCGCCACCCGGGCCACCCCTGGCTTCTGGGAGCCCCATCGGGGTGCAGGCACCCCGATCGGGCTCCCAGCCGCCACCCCGGCCCGCCCCCTGGCCTGGGAGCCCCATCGCGGTGCAGGCACCCCAGCGATCGGGCTCCCAGCCACCCCGGCCCGCCCCTGGCTGGGAGCCCCATCGCCGGTGCAGGCACCCCAGCGATCGGGCTCCCAGCCGCCACCCCGGCCCGCCCCTGGCTGGGAGCCCCATCGCCGGGGTGCAGGCACCCCAGCGATCGGGCTCCCAGCCGCCACCCCGGCCCGCCCCTGGCTGGGAGCCCCATCGCCGGGGTGCAGGCACCCCAGCGATCGGGCTCCCAGCCGCCACCGGCCCGCCCCTGGCTGGGAGCCCCGCCGGGGTGCAGGCACCCCGATCGGGCTCCCAGCCGCCACCCCGGCCGCCCCTGGCTGGGGCCCCATCGCGGTGCAGGCACCCCAGCGATCGGGCTCCCAGCCGCCACCCCGGCCCGCCCCTGGCTGGGGCCCCATCGCGGGGTGCAGGCACCCCAGCGATCGGGCTCCCAGCCGCCACCCCGCCCGCCCCCTGGCCTGGGAGCCCCATCGCCGGTGCAGGCACCCCGATCGGGCTCCCAGCCGCCACCCCGCCCGCCCCTGGCTTCTGGGAGCCCCATCGCGGGGTGCAGGCACCCCAGCGATCGGGCTCCCAGCCGCCACCCCGGCCCGCCCCTGGCTTCTGGGAGCCCCATCGCGGGGTGCAGGCACCCCAGCGATCGGGCTCCCAGCCGCCACCCCAGCCCGCCCCCTGGCCTGGGAGCCCCATCGCCGGGGTGCAGGCACCCCAGCGATCGGGCTCCCAGCCGCCACCCCGGCCCGCCCCTGGCTGGAGCCCCATCGCCGGTGCAGGCACCCCGATCGGGCTCCCAGCCGCCACCCCGCCCCTGGCTTCTGGGAGCCTTTTGGGCTCACAGCCTCTTTCTCATATTGTGAGTAATATCATCTCCACATCTGGAAACTTTCAACTCCTTCTCAGACCATTGTACACCCCCAATGTGCACACCCTCAGAGGAAGTAACCCCCTCTGTATTAGGAGTCCTATCAGCCTCTTCCTCCCTGAATATTTAGAACAGTATCTCACAGGTGTTTCTACTTCCAGTGAAACTGATTGTCGTATCCTCCTCTCCCAAGCAGAAGTTCGAAACAATATCACGGGGGGTGTACACCGTCTGTGATATAGAAATTAACATCGTCCTCTCCCCGGTGGATATCAGGAACAAGTCTATTAATCATTAATATTAATAATTATATTAATAATAATAATTATTATTGATATTAATGATCACAATAAAGTGAGTAAAATTAATACTGGCTTAAAATTGTAACGATTTGTAATAATAATTATTATTAATATCACTATTAATGATAATATTTTGATATTAACAATTAATGTGACTTAAATCAATACCAGTGACGCTGGGAATCAAATAATTATTAGTATTAGGAACTAATAATATTATTGGATGACATTAATATTAATAATTAATTGTAAACATGCGTAATCATGTGTTTAAAATCATTATCCATCATTCATAATGGTATCCTATGAATTTTAGTATCATTGATAATTATTAAAATCGATCATTGATGATTAATAATCATATTATTATTCCTAATACCACAGGAAGTGTAAACCTACTAGTGATGCTGTTCTTAATATCCAGGGACGGAAAGCAGGATTTTAGTATGAATATCGCAGTAAGTGTACACTCAGCGGGTGACACTGATCCTAATATAAAGGAGGAGAGTATCACATGACTCAAACATAACAATGAATGGATAGCTACCCGGTAATATTACTCCTAATATTCCCGGAAGGCGCCTATGCTATTAGTCGAATATGGCACTGAGGTACAGCTCTTCTGAGATATTATTCCTAGTCTATGGAGGAGAGGATAATAATTACAGGCAGTGTGCTCCGGCCCAGTGATATTGTAATGACTATCCTGGGAGGAGAGGATCATACAACAATCTGTACAGCAGGAGGTGTACACCCAGTCTGGGATATTGCTTCTAATATCCACAGAGGACAGGCTGATATTACTCACAATGTGGCACAGGGTGGACATTCACCCAGTTATTAATCTCAGTATCACACACACTGTACAACCTTGTGACACTCTTGAAATACCCCGCGATCGGGCTCCCAGCCGCCACCCGGGCCACCCCTGGCTGGGAGCCCCATCGCCGGGGTGCAGGCACCCCGATCGGGCTCCCAGCCGCCACCCCGGCCCGCCCCTGGCTGGGAGCCCCATCGCCGGGGTGCAGGCACCCCGATCGGGCTCCCAGCCGCCACCCCGGCCCGCCCCTGGCTTCTGGGAGCCCCATCGCCGGTGCAGGCACCCCATCGGGCTCCCAGCCGCCACCCCGGCCCGCCCCTGGCTGGGAGCCCCATCGCCGGGGTGCAGGCACCCCGATCGGGCTCCCAGCCGCCACCCCGGCCCGCCCCTGGCTGGGGCCCCATCGCGGTGCAGGCACCCCAGCGATCGGGCTCCCAGCCGCCACCCCGGCCGCCCCTGGCTGGGAGCCCCATCGCCGGGGTGCAGGCACCCCAGCGATCGGGCTCCCAGCCGCCACCCCGGCCCGCCCCTGGCTTCTGGGAGCCCCATCGCCGGTGCAGGCACCCCAGCGATCGGGCTCCCAGCCGCCACCCCGGCCCGCCCCTGGCTGGGGCCCCATCGCGGGGTGCAGGCACCCCAGCGATCGGGCTCCCAGCCGCCACCCCGGCCCGCCCCTGGCTGGGAGCCCCATCGCGGGGTGCAGGCACCAGCGATCGGGCTCCCAGCCGCCACCCCGGCCCGCCCCTGGCTCTGGGAGCCCCATCGCCGGTGCAGGCACCCCGATCGGGCTCCCAGCCGCCACCCCGGCCCGCCCCTGGCTTCTGGGGCCCCATCGCCGGGGTGCAGGCACCCCAGATCGGGCTCCCAGCCGCCACCCCGGCCCGCCCCTGGCTGGGGCCCCATCGCGGTGCAGGCACCCCGATCGGGCTCCCAGCCGCCACCCGGGCCACCCCTGGCTTCTGGGAGCCTTTTGGGCTCACAGCCTCTTTCTCATATTGTGAGTAATATCATCTCCACATCTGGAAACTTTCAACTCCTTCTCAGACCATTGTACACCCCAATGTGCACACCCTCAGAGGAAGTAACCCCTCTGTATTAGGAGTCCTATCAGCCTCTTCCTCCTGAATATTTAGAACAGTATCTCACAGGTGTTTCTACTTCCAGTGAAACTGATTGTCGTATCCTCCTCTCCCAAGCAGAAGTTGAAACAATATCACGGGGGTGTACACCGTCTGTGATATAGAAATTAACATCGTCCTCTCCCCGGTGGATATCAGGAACAAGTCTATTAATCATTAATATTAATAATTATATTAATAATAATTATTATTATTGATATTAATGATCACAATAAAGTGAGTAAAAATTAATACTGGCTTAAAATTGTAACGATTTGTAATAATAATTATTATTAATATCACTATTAATGATAATATTTTGATATTAGCAATTAATGTGACTTAAATCAATACCCAGTGACGCTGGGAATCAAATAATTATTAGTATTAGGAACTAATAATATTATTGGATGACATTAATATTAATAATTAATTGTAAACATGCGTAATCATGTGTTTAAAATCATTATCCATCATTCATAATGGTATCCTATGAATTTTTAGTATCATTGATAATTAAAATCGATCATTGATGATTAATAATCATATTATTATTCCTAATACCACAGGAAGTGTAAACCTACTAGTGATGCTGTTCTTAATATCCAGGGACGGAAAGCAGGATTTTAGTATGAATATCGCAGTAAGTGTACACTCAGCGGGTGACACTGATCCTAATATAAAGGAGGGGAGAGTATCACATGACTCCAAACATAACAATGAATGGATAGCTACCCGGTAATATTACTCCTAATATTCCCGGAAGGCGCCTATGCTATTAGTCGAATATGGCACTGAGGTACAGCTCTTCTGAGATATTATTCTAGTCTATGGAGGAGAGGATAATAATTCGCAGGCAGTGTGCTCCGGCCCAGTGATATTGTAATGACTATCCTGGGAGGGAGAGGATGATACAACAATCTGCACAGCAGGAGGTGTACACCCAGTCTGGGATATTGCTTCTAATATCAACAGAGGGGACAGGCTGATATTACTCACAATGTGGCACAGGGTGGACATTCACCCAGTTATTAATCTCAGTATTACACACACTGTACAACCCCTTGTGACACTCTTCGAAATACCCCCGCGATCGGACGCCCAGCCGCCACCCCCGGCCCGCCCCCCTGGCTTCTGGGAGCCTTTTGGGCTCACAGCCTCTTTCTCATATTGTGAGTAATATCATCTCCACATCTGGAAACTTTCAACTCCTTCTCAGATCATTGTACACCCCCAATGTGCACACCCTCAGAGGAAGTAACCCCCTCTGTATTAGGAGTCCTATCAGCCTCTTCCTCCTGAATATTTAGAACAGTATCTCACAGGTGTTTCTACTTCCAGTGAAACTGATTGTCGTATCCTCCTCTCCCAAGCAGAAGTTCAAACAATATCACGGGGGTGTACACCGTCTGTGATATAGAAATTAACATCGTCCTCTCCCGGTGGATATCAGGAACAAGTCTATTAATCATTAATATTAATAATTATTATTAATATCACTATTAATGATAATATTTTGATATTAGCAATTAATGTGACTTAAATCAATACCCAGTGACGCTGGGAATCAAATAATTATTAGTATTAGGA